>PISX010007774.1:0-86799 GCA_004024625.1 Mellivora capensis
GTCGCGGACTCGGGAGGCCGGTGGGGGGCGGGGCGGGGAGATCCAGGGATCCGCGGGCCGGTGGACCGGCGGGTGGGTGGGTCCGCTGGCCGCGGGGCGGGGCGGGGCGGGGCGGGCGCCGCGCCTGCCGTTCGCCTCTCCCGGCTGCAGGTGGGGCTGTGCGGCCGCGCTGCCTCCAGGAAGCCTCACGGGCCTGCGCCGGCTCCCAGGATGCAGTGTGGACCGGCCGGGCGCTGACGGCGGCGGCGCGTCTGCGGGCGGAGCGGCGCGGGCCGGCCAGCGAAGAGCGCGGCGACGCGGGCGGGGAAGGCAGGGCCGGGCGGGCGCCGCCTGCGGAGAGGCCGGGGGTCGGCCTGCGTGGAGCCGCGCGGCGGCGGCGGCGGCGGCGGCAGCGGCGGCGGCGGCGGCGCGGCGACTTCCTCCGGGCCGGGCCGGACAGCGCACGGCCATGGCCGAGGCGGCCGCGGCTCCGGTAAGGGCGGCCCGCGCGCACGGACGCGCGGACTCGGGGCCCGGGCCCAGCACTCGGCGCCGCAGGCCCTGGGGAGGGGCTCCGTGGGCCGGGCCGGGCCGCCGGGCCTGGGCTCCGGCGGGCGGAGCGCGGGGTCCGCCGGGGCCTACGGCGCCCGCCGGCCGGGCCCCCCACCCGCGGCCGAGCCCGAGCGGGGCGGACCCGGCCGACCCCGCAGCGGAGGCCGCCCCACGCCGAGTTCCTGCAGCCCTCCGCGGCTTCCTGCCCCCGCCCCATCCGCTGGCCCCTTCCTCTCCGCGCCCCCCGCCCCGCGTCTCCTTTCTCTGCCCACCGCTCTGCCTCAGCGTTCCCTACCCCCCAGCTCCCCCCAGCGGCCTGGTGGCACCTGGGAGGTGTCCGAGGCGGCTTCGATTCCGCACACGCCGAGTGCCCAGCCCGATCGCGGTCGCCGCGGAAGACAGCTGCCCCTTCTCGTAGAAGCGGGCAGGCACCAGCCCTGTTAGGCATTATTTTGTCCTCACAACAAACCTGCGGGGTAGGTGCTCGTTCCGTCATACAAAGGAAAAACCCGAGGCCTGGAGAAGTTAACTTGCCTAGGATCGCCCAGCTAGAAAGTGTGAAAAGACACAGCTGGTCTGTATTCAGGGACACATTGTGTGTTGGGGGAAGCAGACAGGTACACTGGTGGGAATGGTGCAAACAGAAAGAGTGAGTGGTTCTGGCATTGAGGCAGAAAGGTGCTGCGGGAGGGCAGGGGAAGGAGAGGGAGGCGCTGGCACCCCTTCACGGCCTGTGCTGCTGTGATTTGAGCTGGGCTTTTAAGGCAGGCTAGGATTTCATCAGGCTGAGTGGACCGGTGCAGCTTTCCAGGTAGGGAGGACAGCTTGCGCTCAGAGAGAAGGCGGTGCCCAGCGGGCTCAAGGACCAGAATCCAGTCCCTACTCCCTGAAAGATGGTTTTGGTGAGGAGGCAGTGGGAGAGAAGGCTGCAGGGAGAGCTGGAAGGGCTTTTAATGCCTGGACTTCATCCTATGGGTGGGGGGTCCTGGATGGATTTGGAGTTCTCCTACCATGGGCTCCTCGCAAGCATGGGGTTTTTGCTTCCCTGGCGGGAGTCGGAGGGCAGCCTCGTATTACCCACCCACCATTTAGTATGGAGCTGGGCCTGGGCAGAAACAGTCACCACCTCCCACTAAATAGTGCAGAGGCCCTAGGGCTCCCTGCGCCCATTGAAATGGGAAGCACACTGTGTGTGCCTGATGTCTTATAAAGGGTTTTACGGAGGTGTCCTTTTCCTGCAACGCAAAGGTTGCCGTCCTGTTGCAGTCAAGGGCACTCGGAGGCTGAATAGGATTTCAGTAGCTGGGGAGCTGGGTGACTTCTGGAGCAGGCTCTTGGAGGCTGGAGGCCCCCCCACCTGTGGCAGGGACTGATCAGAAAAGACAAGTGGACAAGGGAAGGGTAGTGGCTGCCGTGTGGAGGGTGGCCCAGGGAGCCAGTCCAGCACAGTCCCTGCAGCCTCGGGGCAAAAGCACCTGCCTCCTGAGAGCAAGAGTCCCACCCGCCACAGCCCTCTGCCCACCAGCTCCTCCCCAGCGAAACCCCTTCCTTCCTCAGGTCAGAGGTCATCCCGTGCGGTCTCCTTCCAAGCAACCACGGAAGCTCTGCTGGGGCTCGACTGTTTTTGCCTCTGCTGACACTCTCCTCTCACTTTTCCACCCATGCTGTAGTTCTCCGTGCCTTTCTCCAAATGAGCCCACACTGCTCCCCACGAGTCACTTCTTCGTTTTGCTATTGTTTGGGAATAGTTTCCAGAATGTTCTAAGGAGACATGCGTCCTCAGGCACAGCCAGAAGAAAGTGCAGATATCTGGGCCTCCTCTCTGACCCAGAGGGCCCACCTTCACGTGTGGGTGGGTCGGCCGGTTTGGCCCCTCCTCTAGGCAAAATGTGCCCTTTCCTCGTGGTCTCCCAACTGCCACCTCCCAGGTCACTAAGGCTACGTGTGAAGTTTCCAGCAACAAGGAAGTCGTACGCATTAAAGTCTAACCTCACGGCATATGTTTTACCTTCCTCACCAGTCTGTAAGGTGTGTCCCTGATCCCCGAGGAGCCTCAGATGTCAGACTAGCTTTCCCCCTGGGAGCAGTGAGGACAGCGAGAGAAACAGAGTCTCAGAGGGCCCAGCGGACCCGTGTTGATTTTGTCGCCTTGACTCATGCCTGCCACGTGGGTCAAAAAGTCTAACTCTTGGCTGGTGGAGATTTGCCGTAATGGTGATTGTTAGTTTAAGGAAGAGTAACTGAGGAGGGGACAAAATCAGATGGCACTGGGGGGAGAGGGATTAGCTGTTTGATTTTTATGTTTATTAAAAAGAGACACGAGATGCTTCAAAACAAAACAAAACAAAAACAGTTGAGCAATGCTCATGTTTGTGCCGGTTCAGTGAACCAGCTGTTTTGTTTTGGTTTTTGGTTTTTGCTAGGTCATCATCCGTAGACAGTGCTGCGTGATTATGATGGGAGGTGCTGGCTGGGCGCTGGTGAATCTGCAGTTTACTAATTATCCGCCGAAACGCCCCCAGCAGTGCGAAGCCGCTGTTTATTTAGCAGAAATGCACTGAGCACCTTCCACGGGCCACGCGCTCTACTGCAAAAGCTGGGTTCAGGGAATCAGCTCGGGGAGATGCAGGAGGTCCCCAGCCTGGGTGAGCCGAGCCCCCCTGCAGGAAGGCACCTGCCCAGATGGTGGCCGAGTCTGAGTTACCCAGAGAAGCCCATCCGAGGCTGAGATCATGCTTGTGGCCCAGGGCATTCCCGCTTTTAATCCGAGCTCTTGGGACGCCTGGGTGGCTCAGTTGGTTAATCCGAGCTCTGTGCCGCCCCTCCCAGCTCCCCAGCACCTAGGGGAGAGGGGCTGAAGGAAGTTGGTGGATGGAATGAATGAGGGTGCACTTCTCTTTGTTTCTGAAAGATTTCTCCATGGACGATGGCGGCCACCATTCAAGCCATGGAGAGGAAGATCGAATCACAGGCTGCCCGCTTGCTTTCGCTAGAAGGTCGCACGGGGATGGCCGAGAAGAAGCTGGCGGACTGCGAGAAGACGGCCGTGGAGTTCGGGAACCAGCTGGAGGGCAAGTGGGCCGTGCTGGGGACCCTGCTGCAGGAGTACGGGCTGCTGCAGAGGCGGCTGGAGAACATGGAGAACCTGCTCAGGAACCGAAATTTCTGGATCCTGCGCCTGCCCCCGGGCAGCAAGGGGGAGGCCCCCAAGGTATCCCTCGGGCCCCTGGGGTGGGACAGCCCGAGGGACCGTGCCTGTAAGTGTGTGGGTGAGCATGCGTGACACTTGTGGTTCCAGGTGCCCGTGACCTTTGATGACGTGGCCGTGTATTTCTCTGAGCAGGAGTGGGGCAAGCTGGACGAGTGGCAGAAGGAGCTCTACAAGCACGTGATGCGGGGCAACTACGAGACGCTGGTGTCCCTGGGTAAGGCATGACACTCATTCTCCTGTTACGTGTGACTTTGGGAGTCCCCAGACCTACCTCTCCATGCTGGTGGTTTTCGTCGCAACAGTGTATAAATCACTAGAAAACTCTGACCATGCAAGGAGTTTTCTTCTCCTCCTACTAAAGATGAGCACCAGGTGACCGAGTCGAAAACTTCCTCTACCTGGTGACATTTGTGGGTGGCCACACAGAGAGGGGTGGTGGCGTTTCTCTAACCAGGCATGGAGCATGGACATCCCCGTCCTGCCGAGACAGAGTCTAAAGCCTCGGGCTGCTCTCATCATCAGTGGGCCTGCTCTAAAGCCTAGGGCTGCTCTCAAACCCATATTCCTTTAGCCTTCTCTTACAGGGGTATGTGGCCTTTCTGGTGAGTTAGTGGTTGGTGGAGAATATGGGCAGACCATGCTTCCTGTGCCAGCGCTGTCTTCATGCCTCAAGGCTCTGCTCCCTCAGACCCTTGGGGCCGCTGTCACTCTCCGAGTGCAGTGGCCCCAGGAGGCTGTTCCTCCCGGAGCTGCTTTCCTCTTGGGATGGTTTCGGTGTGACCCCAGATCTGGGGGCAGTAAGGCCTGCTCAGTGATGGTGGGAACAGGGGCAGGCGTGATGGTATATTTCAGTTTAAAGAAACACACCACTTAATGGGGAGACCCTGCCAGAGGGTCTTCACTCGGGCACGGACGTTTGGGGCCAGATGATTGGTTGTCGTGGGGCTATTCTGTGCCATGTGGGATGTTCCACAACATCCTGGCCTTGACCCACCAATGCCAGGAGCACCTCACTCCCAACCCCCGGTCATGACCATCAAAAATGTCTCCAGACTGCGAGATGTCCCCCAGGAGACAAAATTGCCCATGGTTGAGAACCAGTGCTCTCTACTAATCTAGAAGTTTTGATTTTGGGCCACTCGTGGATTCCCAGGCTGCCTGTCACCAGCTCTGAATGGAACCACATGGCGAAAGCTGAACTTTATGTCCTTCCTCAGATTATGCCATCTCCAAGCCTGAGGTCCTCTCCCAGACCGAACCGGGGAAGGAGCCGTGCAGCTGGCGTCGCCCTGGCCCCAAGGTTCCAGATGTTCCTGTGGACCCAAGTCCAGGTGAGGGGCTGAGAGAAGGCTAGGGACACCAGGCAGACGGGTGGAAACAGGAAAGTAGGGGGTCAGGGAGGGCATGACTTTTCCAGGAAGAGCTGAGGAGAAACCTCAGACTTGAAAGTTTTAAATCTAAGTTTTTTAGTAGTTGAGTTATGACCTGTAGCCTGTGCCCCTAGCACTCTAGGAATACTTCCCAGCGCGGGCAAACCTAGTCTTTTAGGAAAGAGATAGAGCCAGTACACACAATCAGGGAAGGAGGGGGCAGGACACTCACAGGGAAGGTAGGAGTGGGCCGGGACGAAATGTAATTCCTCCCAGTTCTGTGAAGAGCCAGCCTCGCCCCCGACCAGGAGCCAGTCCCATTGGCTGCCACATGTTTCAACACGATGAGGGCGACAGACTCATTTAAGGTGAATCTGGATACCTGGTATCACTGCTTCGGATTTTTCTGGAGCCAGCCAGCACTTCTGAAAGCGAAGGGAGGGACAGATGGATGCCTGAGAGAAGCCAGGAGGAGACCCCACCCCACGCCCACCCCTGCAGGCCCGAGCCTGCTTTCCGCACAGAGCCGCCGTGTCTGTCCCACCTGCCTTGGGTTCCCCTGGCGTCCGAACACCTGTGTTGCTAGAGTCTCGCTGTGTTTCATTTGTGATCAATGACACGCGTCTCCCGGGTTCGCAGCTGGACCGCAAGTCGGGGTCCTCCTGCCGAGCAGCGCAGGCGCAGAGCCGGCCGCGCGGTCCGCGCTCCGGAGCGCGCTCACCAGGGGCGCCCACCTGCACGGACGTCCTTTGAGACTTTACTAGGTGCCAGGGACAGAGATGGAAGTGGAGGACGGAAGGATGACTCAGCAGAGCGCTGCAGAGTCTGAATGGAGAAGAGGGCGCTGTCGCCGAGCCCGGCCTCCGGGTCCACGGTGGGCTTGGTTCACTTGACCCACACCATCTCCGGGGAGGCCTCTCCGGTTCCCACGCTGTCATCCGAGAGGGTGGAGAGGGGCCCAGAAATATGGTGGCTGCTGGCGAGATCCCCCCCCACACACACACACACCATGCGCTCCGACACAGACTCCACTCTCTGCCTCAAGCCCCACAGCAAGAGCCCCATAACCCCTGCCCTAACCTCCTGGGAGAAGCCGGACCCCAGCTCATTCCTCAACCCTCCTGGGCTCGTGCATCCCCCGGAAGACCTCCTCTCCACTTCTTTTCGGTTCCTAAATTCTCGCTCGGTGCTTTGGGGAGCTCAGTCCCCAGCAAGACCTCAGACCTGCAGGCTCTTCCCAGAACATCCCCACCCATTCTTGTCCACATGAGTTCTGGTTCTTTCCAGGGCCTGGCATTGGCTGCAGGGCACCCCTTTCCCATGTCCTTCCCAGCCCCGGCCTGGAAGCCTGCAGTGTCCCTGCTCCTCCATATGGCTTTGTGCTAGTCTCCCCTCCTCCCTGGAAACCCCCACCTTTCATTCAGATGCTTCCTGTCTTCCTGCCGCCTCCTGCAGACCTCATCTCTGCTCTTAGCACTGTGGCTGGCGAGGGCAGCTTACACAGAAGGTGCTCTGTGCACTGGGAACACCCCAGCCTCCACTCCCTCTCCACCACCCCTCGAGGCCATTCCCCCCTTGCTGACAGTGATGCACCCCTCACCTCCTCTCACTTTGAGCTCAGCCCCCCACTGCCCCTCTTGTCCTTGTAGATCTCTCTTCCCAGTGCCCAACCCCAGCATCCAGCAGAACCATATGCTGGTGAAATCCATCTCCCTGTCCTGCACCTGCTCCCACGCAGCTGCACGTGGCTGGGGAGACCTCCCCATAGCTCTCTTTTTCTTACCTGCAGTCCCAGGGGTGTCTCCTTGGTCCAATCAGCTGTGCAGAGGTTAGCAAACTGTGGCTCATGAGCTTAGAATGGTTTTCATGTTGAACAAATACTGTTTAATTGGGAAAAGAAAAAAAAAAAAGAAAAGAAAGAAACAATATTCACAGCCCCCCCACCCCACCCCACCAGCTTGTCTGTTGCACCCGTGCACTATTCTCCATGTTTGCCGCCACGGTCAGACCTCCCGCCGAAGGCATGCTCCACTGGGCACTAGATCCGGTCCAGGCCACCTTAGCAAGGACTCATGCCCTCCATCCTTCCTACCATCATCTGCCCCTGCCATCGCTTGCTTGATTTGAACACCGACCCCTTGTGACCGCACACCCCTGTAGCAGCCGCCCCTTTTTTGCTCTCCTTGTGTCCCGCTCCCCAGGAGTACCCTCCTTCAGTGCCTACTTTCTCCCATTCCTCTTCCACTCCAGAGGTCCTTCCATCAGCACCCCTGTCAGGGCCACACGGGCCCCCATTGCGTTAAAGGTCTGGTCTTAACCATTGGCAACATTTGCCACCGTTGATCGCTCTCTTCCCAGATTCACTGCTTTGACAGGATGCCCCCCCCCCGCCCCGATGTACTTCTGGCTTACTTCACACCTTCCCTTTGCTATTTCCCAATGCTCTTTCTGGCCTCTAAGCGTCGGGGTGCCCTCCATCCTTTCTGTGTGGTGGTCTCTGCATGCCAGCAGCTTCCACAGTGTGTCCCTTGTGGGGCTTCTCCCTGAAGTCACACCTGGCTGCCTGGTCTGTCCCCACCCAGGTGGGATAGACGTCTTATGCCAAGCACACGCCCAGCGGAGCTCCTCCTCCCTTTGTCCCCCACGCCCAGGTCTCCCCTGCTGTAGTAGACCACTGCCCGCCCTCCAGCTGCAGGGGAGACCCAGGGGTCAGCCCCAACCCTTTCTCACACATACAGCCATTGGAGATCCTAGTAGCGAGCACTCCCTTCAGACTCGTCCAGAATGCTGTCACATCCCATCTCCTCTACCCTGCCACCCAAGCCCATCGTTTCCTGTGGTCACTTCCCAACCACCCGACCCTCTCCTGCTCTAATCCCTCAGAGAAAGCCCTATGCCCTTTCCTTCAAAACCCCTTACCAGCTTCCCACTGACTCAGAGACTCTGGCTCATGCTTCGTTTGTGTCTCGCTCCCCCTGTTCCGGCCATACCGTCCTCCCTGCTGCTTCCCCCAGTGCCCCAGACCTTTGCACTTAGAGTGCCCTTTGCCAGGAATGCCTTTCAGCCCCCTCCCCTCCATCCATTACCTCCTTCAGATCTCTGCTTATTTAACATTTAAATCATCACCTTATTTAAAATTATGTCCCCTGTTCCCACCCAGAATTTCCAGTCTCCTTTCCCTGCTTTGGTTGGTTCCACAGCAGAGAGCATCATCTATTATGTGTATTTCTAGACTGTGACATATATTTCACATTTACAGAATCAATAGGGATACAGACAGACAGTATATTTCAGAGAGAAGAGATGATAGATTTCATATTTATAGATTACTGCGTGGCCAGCCGGCTCTACCCAGGAGGGTGTAAATTTCCAGAGGACAAGCACTTTTATTTCTTTTGTTTATGTGATCATTCCAGGCACCTCGAATTGCCTAGAGCTGAGTAGAAATTCAAAAAATATTTGTCAAATATACGTAGTTACATAATTTAAGATATTTTTGTGTAAAAATATGTGTGGTAAATATGTTAGATTTCCTAGTCTCGCCCCTCCCCAGGGTAACCCGTAGTCCTGAAGTGGATGTTTACCCTCTCCATCCGCATTTTAAAACTTTCATTTAAAACTGTTAGGTCCACATGTAGCCATAAGCAATATATAATACGGTCTTGTGTGTCTTGAGAAATGGTATCAACGTCAGTATATTGACCCCTCGGTACGGTGCATTTCAGATCTGTCTCTGTCGATGCAGATCAAGTTCATTCATTTTAACAGATGCTTAGTATCCCCAAAGCAACTACGTGCCAGCTTGTTCTCCACTGGGCTGTTGATACGCACTTCAACTGTTTCTGGTTTTTCACTCTCACGAGTGGTGCCGCAGTGGGCAGTCACCCCTGCCTGTCCGTGTCCCGGTGCTGCGGCCTCTCCAGGGAACAGGCCGGGGTGGACCCCCTGCACCGCCAGGCATGCTTGTCTGCACCTCCACCATTGCCATGGTTACGAAGCTGGTCCTGCTCCCGTCAGCAGCCAGGAGTGCCCGTTGTCTCACATCCTTGCCCTCCTTCAGCAGCAGCTCCTCGCCGATCTGATGGAGGAGGTTGAAATGGCATCATGTTTTAATTTGCCTTTCCCTCTCAGTGAAGCGAAGCACCCTTTTCGCGTGTATCTGGTTTCTTCAATGAATTGTTTTTTCTGTTTTTCTACTGTTGTTTTTCACTCTCTTACTGATTCAGATTTCTGTCTGTAGGTTCTGGATCCAAACACTTTGTCTGTTATTTGCATCACAAATATCTTCTCCCAGCCTGTGGCAGGTCTTTTAACTTTGTCATGCCTGTCCAGAAGTCGTAATTTTGGGTACAATCAAACTTACCGGTGTTTTCCTTTATGATCTGCTTTTTCTATCTTAGGATAGCCTTCCCTACCGCACTGCAGGTCAGAAGGACATTCTTCTCCATCTTCTTACGAAACTCTTAAAGTTTTGCTTTGCACATTGAAGTCTTTAATCTATCAAGAATTAATATTTGTGGGGTTCCTGGGTGGCTCAGTAGTCAGGCATCTGCCTTTGGCTCAGGTCATGATCTCAGGGTCCTGGGACCGAGCTCTGCATCGGGCTCCCTGCTCAGCGGGAAGCCTGCTTCTCCCTCTCCTACTCCCTCTGCTTGTGTTCCCTCTCGTGCTGTGTCTCTCTCTGTCAAATAAATAATTTTTTTAAGGAGTTAATACTTGTGTAGGTTATGAGGGAGAATTGAATTTTTTTTCCCCACAAGGACATCTGATTTCCCAACGAAATCTGCTGAATATTCTGTCTTTTCTCCAGTGATTTATAATAACGCCAGTTTGGTCATGAACCAGGTTCCCGTGCACGCACTTGGTTTCTAGGCTCTTTATTTGGTTTTTTTGGTCTTTGTCTCTGTGCCAGCACTCCCTGTTTTAGCTTCATAAGAAGCTCTCATATCTAGAAGACTAAGCCTTTCCTACTTGCCCTTTGAAACTTTCCTTGACTATTCTTGGACCTCTGTTCTCAATGAGTTTCAGAATCATGATGTCAAGTTCTCAGAAAATCCTGCTGGAATTTTGATGGGAACTGCATTGACTTTGTCATTTCATTTCTGGAAAATTATGAGCATATGAGCCCCTCTCCCCAGGGGCAGACTCACTGAGTGAAGGCTGAGTGGCCTGAAGAGGCTTCATGGTTTTCTCCAATCGTGGTTTCTATTGTGGATGGCATTTTTGCATTCACTGTATCTTAAATAGTTGCTACAAGGCTATAGCTCTGCTGTTAACTTCCTTCAGTAAAAGACTCCTTTTGCTCAACCTCCTTATTGTTTCTAGTAAGGGACCTGTCACTTGAGATTCTCATGGATTTTGTTCTGGAAACAGCTGTACCTTCCTCAGATAACACCAAAGTTCTCTCTTCTTTTAAAATTGTTATAACTTTATTCTTCTTGTTCGTCAGTTTGTCTGGATATTGTTGCGCGGTCCCGGTGTCCTTCTCTGTGCGGTGCCTCAGAGGTCTGAGTGGTAAGGATGGTTTTTGCCTTAGACTTTTTTAGATTTTATTTATTTATTTGACGGAGAAACAGAGATCACAAGTTGGCGGGGAAGCAGGCTCCCCGCTGAGCAGAGAGCCCGACGCAGGGCTCTGTCCTAGGACACTGGGATCATCATCTGAGCCAAAGACAGAGGCTTAACCCACTGAACCACCCAGGCGCCCCTGCCATAGACTTTTGATGATACTCTTTTTTTATAATTATTTTTATTTTTTATTAACATATAATGTTAATTATATATAATATATATTATACATGTAATATAATATAGTACAGGCTTACACACTTCACAGCACTCACCATAGCACACACCCTCCCCAGTGTCCATCACCCCACCCCCCGCTCCGTAACCCCCTCCCCTCCGCCACCCTCAGTTTGTTCTGTGACATTAAGAGTCTCTTATGGTTTGTCTCCCTCCCGATCCCATCTTGTTTCATTTATTCTTATCCTAACTCCAAACTCCCTCTGTTGCATCTCCACTTGCTCATATCAGGGAGATTGATGATACTCTTACTAAAAGTTTATAGACATGGGACACCTGGGTGGCTCAGTCAGCGAAGTGTCTGCCGTTGGCTCAGGTCGTGATCCCAAGGTCCTGCTCAGAGGGGAGCCTGCTTCTCCCTCTGCCTGCTGCTCCCCCTACTTACACTCTCTCTCTCTCTCTGACAAATAAACAAAAATATTTTAAAAAAAGAAAAAACTATGTATAGAACAAAATCCACGTAACCCTTAAAGAATAAGAATCAACACCCACATTTTCAAAACTCCGGCATCAGAAATGGACCACAACCAGAACCTTCCATTGCCCCATGGTCCCTCTCTGATCCCATTCCCCTCCCTCCCTTTTACAGGTAACCAGAAAATTCAGAAGGAGGTGTGATCAGTCCCTTGCTTTTCTTTACATTTTTATTCCTTACGTATGTATGTAGATATTCCTAAATAACACTGCTTCCCTCACGGGCCCTTGTTTCTGAGAGTCGTTCCGTGTTGACACAGTACAGCTGCCCTCATTCCTTGTCACCACTCTCTGGTTTTCTGCTTTACAATGGCGACACGGGGCATGCATCCTTCTGTTGGTGGGCGTTTGTGCTGTTTCTAACGTGTTTCCTTTTAGAAACAATGCTGTTGTGAAAGTTGTGAAGCATCTGTAGAAGTTTCTCTAGGTGTAGACTTGGGAGTGGAACCGCCAACTCGTAGGAAAGACGCGTGTTCAACTTCTCCAGGTCACGTCCGAGCGCTCTGTAAGGAGGTCTGCCCGCCGGCACCTGCCCACGGCGCCCGGCCGCCCACCGCCACTCATCTTCGCCAGCCCTGGGAACACCTCCCATCCACATTTCTGCCCATCTGGCGGGATGTTTAAATTTTTTTTAAATATCCCAGTTTAAAATTCCCATTTTAAAATGTGCATTTTCCCAATTAATGAGATTGAACGTTATATCCTCTGTGTATAAGCCGCTTGTCTCTCTTCTCTGGAATAACCTGTGTATCCCTTTTGTCTCTTTTTCTTTTGTTTTCCCTTTACTTATTGACTAGTTGGAGCTCCTTTCTTGTTCTGAATATTAATCTTTTTCTCAGGCGTGTGTATTGCCAGTATCTTCCCCCTTTATGGTATATTTTTAAAAACGGAGGCTTTTGATTTTAATCTCCTTGGATTTTACCTTTATGGTTTGTCATTTTCATGTCGTAAACAATTAAGAAATTTCCCCTAGGGGCGCCTGGGTGGCTCAGTGGGTTAAAGCCTCTGCTTTCGGCTCAGGTCATGATCTCAGGGTCCTGGGATCGAGCCCCACATCGGGCTCTCTGCTCAGCAGGGAGCCTGCTTCCCCCCCACCCCTCTCTCTGCCTACCTGTGATCTCTGTCTGTCAAATAAATAAATAAAATCCTAAAAAAAAAAAGGTAAGAAACTTTCTTACCTCAAGGCAGTAATCCACCATCTCATGTTCAGCTCTTAAAAGGTCTACCTTTCACATTCAAGCTCTTAGTGGCAATGGGAGGGCGGGACCCTGGTTCTTTCTCACTAGCACTTTGGGTCTTCTTTTCCTTTGCTCTTGGGGGGTCACCTTCCTAATTACCTTGTAACGAGTTCTGTGAGACATCCGGATGGCACGGTGTTCGGGCTTGCATTCATTCTACTAATCACATTGGAGAGGAAGGACCCCTTTGCTGTATTGAGGCACATTTTGGGGGGGGGGTGTCCTTAGCCCCCTCCATTTAACTCATCTGTCTCATGTGCCTCCGTGAAGTAGAACTTTCTCCGAGGAAGATCTTGTATGGCTTTTTGTTGTTAGATATATTCCTAGGTTCCTTGTATCTTTTTTTTTTTTTTTTTTTTTTTTTTTTTTTTTTTTTTTTTTTTTGTATTTTTTAAAAAATGCCATTGTCAGTGGTGTTGTTTCTTTGTTTTGGTTTTGGTTTTGGTTTGGTTTGTTTTCAGAGAGCGTTTGAGAGCTGGGAGGGAAGGAGCAAAGGGAGAGAGAGAATCTTAAGCAGGCTCCGTGCCCAGCACAGAGCCTGACAGGGCTTGATCTCATCTGAGTTCAAGACCTCAGCCTGTCAAGAATTGGAAGCTTAACCGACCGAGGCACCCAGGCACCCCAGTGGTGCCTTTTTTTAACATAGTTTTTCTGTTTGTTGCTGATGTCTCCAGGGAGCTGGGAGGCAGGGAATCCTTTTTCCCAGCCCTTGTTCTCATCCAGGACGCGCTCAGTTCTGTGACATCCACCCCCACCCCGCCCTTGGGCATCTGTCCAGAAGGCCCACCAGGAACATACGTCATCTTTAGAGAATGCAGGAGCAGAGGTGGACAAGAACAGTCCTCACCCATCCATCCTCCTCCCCTTGGGCAATTGGCCACCCCCAGGGGCCAGGCCCTTTCTGTTGTTTTGCTGGGGATAAGCTCCTTCACTGTGGTCCAGTGGGGGGACTTCTTATCCTAAAGTCAGTAGAGTTGCATTGATTACTTGACCCTTAATTTTCTACCTGTTTTCTCTTTCTTAATATAAACATACAAGGTCATAAAATACCCTCTAAGGGGCGCCTGGGTGGCTCAGTGGGTTAAGCCGCTGCCTTCGGCTCAGGTCATGATCTCAGGGTCCTGGGATCGAGTCCCACATCGGGCTCTCTGCTCAGCGGGGAGCCTGCTTCCCTCTCTCTCTCTCTGCCTGCCTCTCTGTCTACTGTGATCTTTCTCTGTCAAATAAATAAATAAAAATCTTAAAAAAAAAATACCCTCTAAGTACCATTGTAGATGTAGCCCACACCTTTTGATAAATATTATCTTTATTAGCATTGGGTTCCACATATCTTCTCATTTTCATTATCATTTGTCCTTAGAGCCTTGGATTATTTAGAAAACATACATATTTTTAAATTTTAGTACCAATGAGGAGTTTGGGATATTTGTTCTTGATTTCTGACTTAATATTATAGTTAGAAAATAAGTGCGTAAATCTTTTTTAATTTTAAAATTTACCGAAGTTCATTTTATGGTCTCGAAAGTTCATTTCTCCTGACTTCTGTGTGGCTTGAAAAAACTGTTTTCCTTGTCTTTAGATTCTGCTACGTCCGTGTGATCAGGTTCGCTAATAGTGTCACTCAAATTTCCTATAACCCAGAGTCAACTAATTTATCAGTTACAGAAACAGGTGTGTTGAAACCGCCGCTGAGAAGTTGGGAGCTGTTTATTTCTCCTGGAGTTTTGCTTTATTATTTTGAAACCAAGTTATTAGATAAGACATTTAGAATTCTTTTCTCTCTCTGGTCAGTGTAACATTGCACAGTGACCCTTTTTTTATTTCTGTGATACTTCTCTTTTCAAAATCAATTTCCTCTGATACGGTTTAACTGCATCTTTTTTATTTTTATTTTTTATTTATTTTTTACGATTTTATTTGTTTATTTGACAGACAGAAATCACAAGTAGGCAGAGAGGCAGGCAGAGGGGCAGGAAGAGAGGGGGTGGGGGACCAGGCTCCCCGACGAGCAGAGAGCCCAATGCGGGACTCGATCCCAGGACCCTGGGATCATGACCTGAGCCAAAGGCAGAGGCTTTAACCCACTGAGCCACCCAGATGCCCCTAACTACATCTTTCTAAAGAGGTCTTTACTCTGGCTTTTATTCTTTTACTCTGCTCTTGCATCCTTTTGTTTTAGGTGCGTCTTTTGGAAATAGCATATAGCTAGTTTTCTTGTCGGTTTTTAGTGTGGTCATCTTTACCTTTTAAATGTAGAACAGTCGCCACTAGCCACATGTGGCTGTTGGTCACTTAAAAAGTGCTGCAAAGGGGCGCCTGGGTGGCTCAGTTGGTTAAGCAGCTGCCTTCTGCTCAGGTCATGATCCTGGAGTTCCGGGATCTAGTCCCACATTGGGCTCCCTGCTTGGTGGGGAGTCTGCTTTTCCCTCTGACCCTCCCCGCTCTCATGCTCTCTCTCTCACTCTCTCTCTAATAAATAAAATCTTTGGGGCGCCTGTGTGCCTCAGTGGGTTAAAGCCTCTGCCTTCGGCTCTAGTCATGATCTCAGGGTCCTGGGATCGAGCCCCGCATTGGGCTCCCTGCTTGGTGGGGAGTCTGCTTTTCCCTCTGACCCTTCCCGCTCTCATGCTCTCTCTCTCACTCTCTCTCTAATAAATAAAATCTTTGGGGCGCCTGGGTGCCTCAGTGGGTTAAAGCCTCTGCCTTCGGCTCCAGTCATGATCTCAGGGTCCTGGGATCGAGCCCCGTATTGGGCTCTCTGCTCAGCAGGGAGCCTGCTTCCTCCTCACTCTCTGCCTGCTTCTCTGCCTACTTGTGATCTCTGTCTGTCAAATAAATAAATAAAATCTTTAAAAAAAAAAAAACGGTACTGTAAAAGGGGTGCCTGGGTGGCTCAGTGGGGGAAGCGTCCGCTCAGCAGGGACTCTGCTTCTCCCTGCCCACCCCCCATTTCTTGTTCTCTCTCTCTCTCTCCCAAATAAATAGATAAAACCTTTTTTTCAAGTGCTGTAAAGACGAAATATACAAATGTTGAACATTTTGGATATATCGGGTTAGGTAAAATATATTATTAACATTAATTTCACCTGTTTTCATTTATTTATTTTAACATAACTACTAGAAAACCTAGAATGAGCTGTGTGGCCTGGACGCGTTTCTCCAATGGACAGTGCCGGTCGGTCGTCCTTCATAACAGTGGACGTGTCTTCGTATATTCAGCTCTGTCCATCATTTCTTCTGTGTCTTCTAATTAGCTCACCATCCCTCGGCTTGGTTGTTTTCGTTCTCTTGTTTCCCCTATAGATTGGATTTTTAAATTCCAATGATTTTATTTTACAATTCCAAAGTTAGAGTTTCTTCTTTTTTCAAACTCTGATTGGTCAGTTTGGGTAGTCTCTTATCTATCAGACTCTCCCTCCTTTTTATTTTTCCAAATATATTAAACTTTATAGTCTGTGAGTGATAATTCCAGTATCCCACGTCTCCGCGGCCCAGGTCCTGCGGCGTAGGACCTCTCCGACCCCCAGAGGTGGCCGCTTTTCTTGTTCAGCTGGTGATTGTAGTTGTGAGCCCCGCAACGCCTGCAAGCTGTGGAAAATGCTTTCCTCCTGAGACTCTCTGTCTGCCTCTGCTGGGCCTCAGCCTGGAGGCTTTCAGGCCACTCTGTGGTGTGACCCGGCATGGACAGCCTTGGGCACAGGCTTCGGTGCATCAGCTCCCAGGCTGGGACTTCGGTCCCTGTGCCCTTCCACGTGTCCTTTTTTCTGTAGTTCTTGGGAGTTCAGCCATGACTCTTATGTCGTTTGCCTCCTCTTCTGGTTGTAAATTTAGTTTTTTTCATGGGGACCTGAGTTGCAGGGGTGTCCCTGGAGGGCAGGTTTGCATTAGCCTGCGCTGGGGGGATGGCCTCTCGGGTTGCTGGGGCGGTCAGCCAGTGTTTCCGTGCACTTCTCAGCGTTGGTTCTCTGCACCATGTGGGGGGCATGGATTCAGTGTGGACGTGGGGAAGTTCCGCTTTCTCAGGGCGGCTGGCCCACCCATGGCCCTAGACAGGAGGCAGTTTCCTGCCTCCTTCCAGCGCCCTCGGGTGGCTGGAGTTTTTCTAGGACCGAGGCTCCTGGGCTCAGGCAGGCAGCTCAGCGGGGCTCCAAGCCTCGCTTGGGCATCGGAGCTCAACCCCTAAGGCCCTCGTCCTGTTTCAGCAACTTGCTGGGTCGCTTGGCTTCTGTTTGAACTCTGGATTGACTTTGCATTTGCTCTTTGATTCTTATATCTGGGATCTTTATTTTCTGCTCACTTAATATACGGGTGGGGGGAGTTGAAGGGGGTATATTTGGGGTGACTATGTAGCATTTCTGTGTTAAAAGTGAGGGCAGGAGTTGCCAAGAGCAGCCCAGTCTTCTGCATGGATGGACCAGAGGTCCAGCCCTGAGGATGTGTTCCCACCCTACCCTGTGCTCAATACCACGTGACCTCAAGCTTTGCCCAGAAGGCCCTCGGTCCCTGCTGCTCTGGCCTTCCGTTCCCACTGGGTTCTCTTGCTGCTTGAGCCTTGTAAGCCCCTGTGTCCACATCTGTGGCTGGATGTGTGTCCACCCCATGCCCGAGGAGCCCTGATGCTGTATGTTCACACCCTTTCCCTTTTCTAGGCTCGGGGCCCCCAGTTCCTGCCCCTGACCTCTTAATGCAGATCAAGCAGGAGGGCGAGCTCCAGCTCCAGGAGCAGCAGGCGCTGGGGGTAGAGGCGTGGGCAGCTGGACAGCCAGATATCGGGGAGGAGCCGTGGGGCCTCAGCCAGCTGGACTCGGGAGCAGGGGACGTCTCGACAGATGCTGCCTCTGGTGAGTGGCCGCACCCAGAGCAGACACCGGGAACGAGATGCCACAACAAAGGGCAGGGTGTGGGGAAGGAGCTTCTGGAAACACTGGGGGCTCTCGCGCATCTGGCCTGACTCACGGGGAAGTTTTCCCACCTGGAGGCAAAGGGCTGTACCAGATGACATTCTGCGGCCCCCACCGTGGCTTTGATGATGCTCCTGTCTTGGTATCTCTGGGCCTGATCTTCACCAGCCGCACTCCTGCTCTTGCCCCCACCTGTGGGCTTTCAGATCGCCAGATGCCTCACATTCGAGAGGCGTGTATGAAACAAATAACATCGGAGCTTCCTGGGGCCTCAGAGAAGGGGCAAAAGAGAACTGGGTTCGGGAGAGGGCGGGGCCGTTATGCTCCCGCAGAAAAGGCCCCCCTGGGATCGTAGGGTCCAGCCTGCCCTTCCTTTCACAGGGGGCTGCCCCCTTCCTTCCCCTAACCCACAGGCTCCGATCTCTCTTCATTGCAGGCGTCCACTCCAACTTGCCAACCACTGTCCCACCCACGTCCTGGCAGGCGGACCTCCCTCCCCATCACCCCTCCTCGGCGTGCTCAGACGGGACACTGAAGCTCAGCACAGCGGCCTCCACAGAAGGTACGGGGCAGAGGGAGGACGGGAAAGGGTCGCATCTGCCTGGGAGGTTGCCTGGGGGCCCTCACTGTTCCCGCTGACCTGCCCTGGCCTTTCCGCCAATAGGCTGCTGGTGTCTGTGATGTTGCGACTCCGTCAGTCTGTCCTTTATCACCTTCCAAATTCTTAAGCTTGGACAGCCTTTCTCGAGAATGTTTCCGGCTGTCCCTTTCTCACGTGGTCTTAACCAGTCAGCCCTGGGAAGCTGATCCCTCAAGAGGACGGACCTTCTGCCCAGGCTCAGCAACCCTGGCTCCTTGCCGGCCTCGCAAAACCAAAAGCAAACCAGAACCGCTCCTTAGGTACCAGCACGACGAAAGACAGGTGTCTGAAGGCCAGAGTCGGGAGGAACAACAGCCAAATTTATGTATTGGCTTTCTACTTACTTCTGTTTTGAAGGCCGGTTGTCTGTTACTTAAACATTTCCATCATATTTTAGCCCCACCCCCAGAATGTGCTAGAAGCCTAGGTCCATGATCTAAAACTTCAGGATGTGAGATTCAAGTACATTTATATAAAATCAAACACATTGGTACTATTTCACTGAGACTTTGTTCATGAGCAAGCTGGCCACATTCACTGACTGCTTGCTGCCTTCCAAGTAGCGCACTGAGTGCTTTCAGACGCGTCGTCGGGTTTAACCCTCAGACAGCCCGGTGAAACGGGGTATTCACAGGTGGGAGAGCTGCCTGAAGCCCACAGCTGGGGGGGGGGGGGGCACAGTACAATCACACATCCCCTGAGCCCACCACCGGGCTTCTGCGTCTTGGTTACTTGGCCGCCCCTGGTCAGGCCCAGGAGAAAAGCATGATGAGCCTTAATAGCCAAAGTGAACCTGGGGCGTGGTGAGCGGCTGTGCTGGCGGCTTTACCTGTGCAGGTCCTTCCCCGGGGACTGGGGCAGCGGCAGGCCCACCAGGAGGGGCTCTGCTGAGGCTGGGAGGGTAGGGCTCAGACGTGGTGGGGCTTGAGTAGCTGCGGACTGGCCCCGTGAGAGTGCCCGGGCTTCCTTCTCTAAGCAGGTGTGGGGACAGAACGAGACGGGGTCTTTCTCTCTTTCTCAGCAGATGTAAAAATTGTGATCAAGACAGAAGTCCAGGAAGAGGAGGTGGTGGCCACACCCGTGCACCCCACTGACCTAGAGGCTCACGGGACCCTATTCGGACCAGGCCAAGCCACGAGGTTTTTCTCTAGCCCCGTCCAGGAAGGAGCCTGGGAAAGCCAGGGCAGCTCCTTCCCCAGCCAGGACCCCGGGCTGGGCCTGAGAGAGCCCGCCCGGCCCGAGCGGGACATGGGCGAGCTCAGCCCCGCGGTGGCCCAGGAGGAGGCGCCCCCCGGGGACTGGCTCTTTGGGGGGGTCCGGTGGGGCTGGAATTTCCGGTGCAAACCGCCCGTGGGCCTGAACCCGAGGACTGGGCCCGAGGGGGTGCCCTACGGCTCCCCTGACAACGGAGAGGCCGTGCTGGACCCCGGCCAGGCCCCGAGGCCCTTCGGAGAGCCCTGTAAATACCCTGGCCGGACCAAAGGCTTCGGCCACAAGCCGGGCCTGAAGAAGCACCCGGCGGCGCCCCCTGGCGGGCGGCCCTTCACGTGCGCCACGTGCGGGAAGAGCTTCCAGCTGCAGGTCAGCCTGAGCGCGCACCAGCGCGGCTGCGGGATGCCCGAGGGGGCGCCGGGGGCGGCGGCGGCGGCGGGGGCGGGCGGCGGGGCGCGGGACGGCAGCGCGCTGCGATGCGGGGAGTGCGGCCGCTGCTTCACGCGGCCCGCGCACCTCATCCGCCACCGCATGCTGCACACGGGCGAGCGGCCCTTCCCCTGCACCGAGTGCGAGAAGCGCTTCACCGAGCGCTCCAAGCTCATCGACCACTACCGGACGCACACGGGCGTGCGGCCCTTCACCTGCACCGTCTGCGGCAAGAGCTTCATCCGCAAGGACCACCTGCGCAAGCACCAGCGCAACCACGCGGCGGGGGCCAAGGGCCCGGCGCGCGGCCCGCCCCTCCCGCCGCTCCCGGCCGGGCCCCCGGACCCCTTCAAGAGCCCGGCCTCTAAAGGACCCTTGGCCTCCACAGACCTTGTGACCGACTGGACTTGTGGCCTGAGCGTCCTGGGACCCAGCGACGGCGCGGACCTGTGAGGCGTACACACCCCACCCACCCCCCCCAAGGCCAGCGGGGGCGCCCCGGCCCCGCCCCCCGCAGGCCGCACGTGCCTCGGACGCCCCAGTCGCAGACTGCGGGGTGGTGGGGAAGGCTGAGGCGGGAACAGAGTCTGGGGGAAGCAGATTTCCACGTTGCTGAACTGATCACTGGAAAAAGAAAACGATCCGGCTTCCACCTCTAAACAAAGTAGAATTCTCTGATTGTGAAACTGAGCAGCATAGAATTTTAAGTAATTTAATTATGAAAACTTTTTTTTTTTTTAATTGTTGATGAAAAAAGCTGGAAAATAGTCGTAGCACCAGTTTAAACTTTAGAGTGTACTTTTGGTTTCCGGAGCGCGTGTTTGTGTGGCCCGTGTCTTTACCAAGTCTGACAGTGAGTGTGCCCGGAGTTGGCCGGCTGGGGACACAGGTGAGGAGGGTCCTTCCCTCGCACCACTGACTTCTAGGGATGGGCTGATGGTTGCACAGAGCTCGGTGGAGGTGAGACACCTCTGGCCCCCCCAAGCTGTATTCCCGGCCACCGGGGCTGCAAGCACGTCCCATCACCACCTGCTCTGCAGTGTGGAGACCTGCCCCCCACCTGGTGTCAGCTGGGAGAAGGACTTGCCCACCAGCAGCCAGTCCTATTTCCCAGCTCTCCTCAATCTGAAAAGGCCCCCAAAAGTGCTGGCCTATTACGGGCCATCTGCCACCCCTATGGAAAGGGATCTGGGTGGTTTCACCCTGTTAGGTGACTCAGAGCCTTCTAACGAGTCATCTGAAAACCCAGGGTTAGGGCCGCAGAGGCGAGGCAGCTGAGGCCGCCAAGTGGAAGCCTTGGCCCGTCACCTACCAGCAGAGCCAGGAACAAAGCTGGCCTGCCGGCCCCTGAGCGGGGCTGCTTTCCACTCCAGCGAAATGCTTCTCTTTCCTTTTCTCTCTGTGTAGTGTTTCTTCATTGTCAAAATGCTTTCACTTCGCATCTCATTTGATGACTGTGACCTTGTGAAGCACGCAGGACAAGTGTTCTTTCTTGTTAGAGACGAGGAAGTAAATTCCTCAAGGGGGACACTCCCCAGCCCGTCTCAGTCGAGTGCGCGGTGCCGTGCCCACGGGTGAGAAGGACTACGGACTGGACGCGGCTCATCTTCCCGGAGCACCGGTCTGGGGGAGGGAAGGTTTTCGCCTTTGCCCTCTTAAGATTTGTGCCACACCTGCCAGAGCAGAGTCGGCAGGCGTCAGGACGTAGCTGAGCACTGGCCTCTGGTGCGTGTGCTCAGTGGCAGGTCTGAGGGGCTGGGCAAGGGCCAAGTGCTTGCTCACTCCCCATCTGACATCCTCGAGGTCGGACTAGAAACGGCCCAGGTCTCCGTCCCCACCGCACAAGTATCCATTCCCGTTTTGTTGGAGCCGCCGCCGGTTCCCTCACCCCAAATGGGTGACTTGTCTCCCCTGAGGAGCGAGAGACCACGGCTTCCGTTCCGTCAGCTCCCTCGTGCGTACTTTTATTAGGCAATAGACTAGTTAAGAAAATTGTTTCTATGTACTGTACATTTTGTACCTGTTTACACTTCTAATATTGATATAACTGATATTTTGAAAAACAAATGAAGAGGAAACATCCTGTTAAAATAAAACCTAACCAGCACCAAGGCACTTTGGTTGGTTCCATTCTTGGACCCGAGGCAGCCGTGATGCCTCCAGACCCTTCTCGCCGGCGAGCTGGGTGGCCAGCTTCCTCGTGCCCTCCCCCTGCGCGTGGTCACCTCAGATCGGGGAGGCCACCATCCCTGAGAGCTAGGAGTGGAGGAATCCGGAGAAGTTTGACTCTGTGGAGGGGAAAACTGTAGCACATCCTGTTACTGTGCTTCAGAATATAACCCTGGTCGGTGTAATTTGGCTTTATGTAATTCGGTACGATGTACATGAAGAAAATAGGTCTGGGAGAGACAGGCAGAACGTCAGAGAACACTGGATGCTGGGTGTTCTCTCCTCGAGTCTTGTCTTGGCTGGCCAGGAGCGAAGAAAGGACCAGCGATGCCTGGGGTCGGCGTATTCCTGGTCCGGGACTGAAGTCGGCCCGTGGCGTCTGAGCCGGGCTCACACCCACGTTCCCATCAACCAGAATTAACGGTTGTTCATGTTTTCTCTCGTGTGGTCGGTCGTTGTCACATTTTGATCTTTGTCTTTTTAAGAAAATGAACATGTAAAATAAAATCTGCGTAAAATTGCCCCAAGGGCTTGGGAGTGGGACATGGAGAGAGAGTGGGAGTGGGTCTCACCCACGCCCATTGTAGTGATGGTGTCCCTCCTGGGACCCGCGGGTCATGTCTCCAGTCCTGGGAAGAGAACGAGGGACACTTCTGGTGTCTGCCCCGGGTGCTGCGGGAATCCCGTGTCTCACGCCAAAGCCCTCAGCCATGTAGTGGTTCGCTCAGTGGACAACGCCCAAGGCTCTGGCTTGGGTGCACTCTCAAAACAGGGAATTTGGGGAGGACAGGGCTTGGTGGGGGCAGAGGATAGAGTTCAGTATCAACACCCCGAAGGGACACTGGGTGAGCAGTTAGGGAGACCAGGCCAGCATCTTGGGCTGGGGGCCCCCCGCTTAGGCCAGAGCACTGAGGTCCCTTCTGGTCTTAGTGTCCTCTTGCTGCTAGGACAAAGGACCACAAACTTTGTGGCTTAAGCCAGGACAGATCCGTTTCATACTTCTAGAGGTCAGAAGTCCAAACTGAACCTTAGGGAGCTAAAATCAAGGTGTCAGCAGGACTGCGTTCTCCTGAGTCCAGTGAAGAGTCCACGGCCTCGCCTTTTCCCACTTGTAGAGGCCACGCTTGGCTCATGGCCCTCATCTCCCGTGGCAGTCACTCCAAGCTCTGCTTCTATCATCACATCATTTTCTGACCCGGGACTCTCCTCCCTCCCTCTCAGAATCTTGCAACGACTCTGGGCCCACCCAGATAATCCAGAATAATCACTTCATTTGGAGATCCTAAATTAATCACACCTGCAAAGTCCCTTTCGCCATATGAGGCACTATCATTTTTTTTTTAATTTTGTTTATTTCAGACAATGAGAGAGAGAGAGAAAGCACAGGCAGGGGTGGAGGGACTTAGGGAGAAGTAGACTCCCCACCAAGCAGAGAGCTGGACACAGGGCTCAATCCAGGACCCCAGGATCATGACCTGAGACACAGACAGATGCTTAACCGACGGAGCCACCCAGACGCCCCATGTAAGGCACCATATTCACAGGTTCTAGGGATTAGGATGTGGACATCTTTGGGGGGTCATGTTCGGCTTACTACACATTCCAAATCCCAGGGCAATCCCCAACTCCCGTCTAAGGCCAGGCCAAGTCCTCCGTGAAATGTCCTACGTTCTGGCATCCAAGTAATGTGCTTAAGTGAGAACGCTTGACGGTCGTCATACCCAGCCATTCCCTCATCTCACCCACCCTCTGCTGCCCATGGAAACGTACCCATCTGCGGCCCGCCTCCTCCGACATCTTTCTTTACTTTGATCTTTCTACGACTTCGTTCTTGGCCAAAGATGGCCCCCATCCCTTTCGACTTTCCGTTGTTCCGTAGCAGTGCTATACCTTTGTCCTGTTCCCAGGCGGACTTAAGACGAGAGGTCAACCGTGCCGTAGCCATTGGAACAGCGTCAAGACCAGTGAGGATGGGCCGGGCCCTTTAACTATTACTCTATTTTGTCTCCATTCTCGGGCAGATAACCCTCCCCCTCGAGGTTCCTGGTACCTTCTCTCTCTCCTTTCTGTCGTTCATCAGTCTTTATTCCACATCACTGAAGGCTCGCCAGAATCCTCCTGGACCTCAAGGGTGGAACTCCCAGTCCATCCTGCCCCCACTCCATCCCTCATACAGATCTGGGGTGACCTTTCTTACTGGGAAATCTGAGCACTCTCACTCCCTGGCTTAAAGCCCTTCAATGACCCCCATCAACCTACTGCTGAAAATTCTGATTTTAGGCCTGCATAGCCGACCCCTCGTGAGGGCAGCTTCTCCATATATTTATCTTCTGCCTAAACTGAACTACCTCTCTTCCCTGAGCACCATGCTGTTCCATGTCTCTGCACATGCTGTTCCCACTTCAGGCATTGCCCACCCCCCCATCGGCTCCACAGTGCACCTGGTCTACCCCTTACCCCTCGGGAGATGGCTCAGCATCACCAGCCGTCCCTGGTCTCTGCAGGCGGCAGTGATGCCTACTCTGTTTCTCATAGGCCCTTGTTCACACTCCTTCAGTCTTCATACTAGACTCTCCCCTACTTTGTATATAATGTGTTCCTGGAAATGTGTATAAAGGTGTATGTATAAAGACAAGGCAGAACACTTACACAAATCCCAAGGAAGCTTTATTCCCTGACAGCTAGAAACAAAGTTCCTGATTTGACGTACTTGTCAAGCTCTTTTTAACCCCGAGTCTTGGGCAAATTATACATGATTACTTAAACACATTAAAAGCGCCACTCAGGCATTAAACATATACACTTAAATAATCTGTCTTTAAAAGTAGGGCAAAAAGGAATAAATGCAAATATTGTGGGTTGTAGAACCTGATAGAAACATCTGCAAATTCCAGATGGGATATAATAAACCTAATTTTAAATACGGAGCTTAGAAAGGAATAAAGGGAAATCCTAGTGTACCAGAAATGAAGACAAAACTACAACCAGGCTGTAAGCAGGCGAACGTGGCTGCGTCTGACAGGGTGGGGTGAGGAGACGGGTATAGAGGCCTTGGGCCCGTGAAGATCAGAGTTTGGGCTGACACTTCATCCAGAGAAAGTCCTCTGAAGACCTCGACTTCGGAAAATACATGGTTCAGAAAAAATACACCCAACTCTAAAAGACGATGTGTGGGGTGGTCCTCGGGAAGCAGATGCCAAAACATAGTTTCAGACAACAGGACGTTGTGCTCACTTTGGCCGCACGTATACTGATGTGCAGGACGTTTACTGCACAATGACGCTATGAATGGTAAAGGCAGAAGGAAGCAGGATTTTGCAGACAAAGTCTCAGACCAGGACACAGACCTAACATACATGGAAGGGAAGAGGAGTGCAAGCAGGTTTAGGCAGCAGGAACAGAACATACTGTGGTTCTGACAGAGTTAGAGCCAACCAAAGGATTCTAGAGCAAATAATTCCTGTTAGGGGAATCCTGTGTTGAGCGGAAACACCCAGACCCTCGCACTCAACCTGCTCCCTCACTGGTTGGCGCTACCCAAGAACAGCATGGACTTAGCTTGAAAGCCAAGGCATTTCCTGAAGGCATTAATGACTAGATCTGTGGGCTAACTGCATTCCTTGTAGCTGGACGGTAAATTCTGAAAGATCTGTGTGGCAGAACACCATGGCCCTCACATATGACAAAAAGCTTATGCCTCGGGCTGGGCTCTGGGTGATGGCAGTGGGCAGGGCAGCATCATCATTAAGAATCTAAAACCACAGCTTGTACATCATGGAGGATGGGATCCAAATTTACATTACCCACACGGCTGGCCAATTGACATAAAACCTGGACAAGGGCCAATGAGAGCGCTTGTGGTTTCCAGCTGAGGAAATGCCGAAATAGCAGGAACTATCCCACAGTCCACACCATGAGCCTGGCTCACTATAAGCTCACAATCACAAATTACAAAACCCACAAGGACACAGTCCACCATTATTAGTGAGACTACAACAAACACCAGGATCAAAATCTAAGAACCTGAATTCATGTACAGATCATTCAAGATCGAATGTAACAGGGATAGTTTTATAACGCACCAAAAACTAACAGAGGGCAGAAAGTAGAAGAAGCAGCATGGGAAAAACCTGGTAAATAGAAGCAAATCAAACCTTAAGAAAAAGCAAGATACTTTTAAAAAGAAAGTAACATTTGAAAAAAAAAACAAAAGAATTTCTGGAAATAAAACAGTCACTGAAATTTTTAAAACTCAGCGGACTGGTTAAACAGTGGACCAAGGCACAGCAAAAAAGAATTAGTGAAATGAGCTACAGATGAGAATAATACCCTGAATGAAAGACAGAGAAAATCATGAATGGAGATATATGATATGCTTAAGAGCATAGACAAAAACACCTTCCATACACTTATCTAAACAGATTTTCTCATCTAGAAAGAGATAATTAAGAAATTAGGAGGAAATACATTTTTTAAAAATGGCTGACAATCTCCAAGACTTGGAAGACATAAATCCTCAAATTCAAGAGGCCCAAAGGTAAAGCCACACATTAAAAAAATCATGGTGAGGGGCGCCTGGGTGGCTCAGTGGGTTAAAGCCTCTGCTTTCTGCTCTGGTCGTGATCCCGGGGTCCTGGGATCCAATCCTGCATCAGGCTCTCTGCTCAGTGGGGAGACTGCTTCCCCACCTCTCTCTGCCTGCCTCTCTGCCTATTTGCGATCTCTGTCTGTCAAATAAATAAATAAAATCTTTAAAAAATAAAAAAATCGTGGTGAAACTAGAACCACCAAAAACAAAAGGAAAATCCTAAAAGCTGCCAGAGAAAAAGACAGATTGAGGGGCGCCTGAGTGGCTCAGTGGGTTAAAGCCTCTGCCTTCGGCTCAGGTCATGATCCCAGGGTCCTGGGATCGGACTCCACATTGGGCTCTCTGCTTGGCAGGGAGCCTACCTCCCCCCCCACCTGCCTCTCTACTTGTGATTTCTGTCAAATAAATAAATAAGATCTTAAAAAAAAAAGATTGACATGAAAGGAAAAGGAGTCAAAGAAGACTGTAGAATCTTCTAGGAAAATAACAGAGGTCAGAAGACAATGAGCTAACACCTGCAAGTGGTGAGGGAAAACCGTCAACCTAGATTTTGTACCCTGCTCAATTATCACACACAACCAACGCCAAATAAAGACGTTTGTTAGAAGATAAAAATTCAGAACGAAGCAGTCATACACCCTCACTGATAAATGGCTGAGGACTGTCTTTAAGAAGAAGAAACTTAAACCCAGTACGGAGGAGGAGCAATCATAAGGAGAATCATGAGGGGGGAAACATAGTAAATATGGGTGTATATTAACATACGTGGACTTCATAAAACAATAATAAAGATAAATTTGGGAGATACGACACCAGACAGCATGCAAGACAAGCAGGAGGAGGCTAGTGAAAGCATCCTGTGGTCCTTGTGATTTCCAGAGAAGGGCATTCATACATATTTGTAAGTCAATCAGACCTACTTAAATGTTCATAATAGCCCCTGAAAGAATAGGAGTAGAATGGCTCCTAGCAGAGGGAGGGAGGGTGAATTAGGAAAACTTGATTCATCTAACAGAAGGGGGGGAAGGAGCAAGGTTACGGTAAAGATCACAAAATAAGGTGACAGAAAAAACCCCAATAGGTCTCTCTATTCACTATGAATAGAAAAATAAGTTCATCAATCGAAACACACATTGTCAGATTATAAAGCTAAACAAAGATCCATCCCTATGCGTTGAAGTTGTAGTGAGAAATATTCGTTGGGGCATAAATCTTCTATTCTCCAATGACTGCCCCAGATTGCACTATGTCAGCCCTCCTCTCGGTGGCTATTTGGTACCATGATGACATGTTGTCAAAAGTCCAAAATGGGGGCACCTGGGTGGCTCAGTGGGTTAAAGCCTCTGCCTTCGACTCAGGTCATGATCCCAGGGTCCTGGGATCGAGCCCTGCATCGGGCTCTCTGCTCCGCAGGGAGTCTGCTTCCTCCTCTCTCTCTGCCTGCCTCTCTGCCTACTTGTGATCTCTGTCTGTCAAATAAATAAATAAAATCTTTAAAAAAAAAAGTCCAAAATGTTTCATAACTTTCCCTCACCAGAAAAGTCTCATTCCAGCCTCAGTCTGAACTGTATTTGAACTTCAGTGGCAAACTCAGGCAGAATGTGTGTCCCCTCCACCCCAGTTCAGGCTCGATCTGTCTGGGGCCCCAGCAGCTTGGGGTGCAGAGAGCACAAGGTCTCGTCCTCAAACCCTTCCTCCCTTTCTCTCTCCAGTCTTCCCACACTTCACCTGGATTCCAGCTTAGGTCTTCACAAAGCCTCACTTTTGGCCAAAGTGTGGAGAGTTCCAGGACATGAAGAAGGACATGCTCGTGTGTGTTGCCATAGAAACTTCGTTCAGTTTGGTTCTGCCTGGGATTGTGGGGCTCGACTGGTACAGTGGTTTCCAGGAGGGGTGATTGGGGTAGTACTCAGCTTTAATCCAATTCCTCTGACATGGAGAAGCATTTCCAGAGGGATATCAAGAAATGTCTGCCCCTGACTCTTCCCAGAAATGGCCACCCATGATGTGGTCTGTGGCACGTGGGCACCCTAGGCACCTGCTGTGCTTCCTCTACAAGAGGGCAAGGAAGTGGCTTGGGTCTTATATTGCACCACTGGAGTTCGAGGGGAACTGGAGCAGAGTGGGACTAGCCCCTCCTTTTCCCTGTGATGTCTTTAAGCCTTCAACAACCTCTACATTAAAAGCCATCTGTGGGGCGCCTGGGTGTCTCAGTGGGTTAAGCATCTGCCTTCAGCTCAGGTCATGATCCCAGGGTCCTGGGATCGAGTCCCACATCGGGCTCTCTGCTCTGTGGGGAGCCTGCTTCTCCCTCTGCCTGCCTCTCCCCCTGTTTGTGCACAGTTGTTCTCTCTCTCTTTCTCTCTCTCTCTCTGTGTCAAATAAAATCTTAAAAAAAAAAAAAACTTTTAAAAGCCGTCTGCCTCCATGTGCCAGTGTGCTCACAGACTTCGGGGGACACAGAGCAAGGGCTCCTCTTCTTCCCTATGAAGGAAGAGGGAGCCTAGAAAGGGCAATGAGTGAAGTCCTGGGCTCCACAGAGAACATTGACTGCTCAGGAAGGGGAGGATGGCCGAGAACGGCCTTCTCTCTAGTCCTCTTTGTCCTCTGTGTGTGTGCACGTGCATGGAGAGGGGCTATCAGCTCCAGCGGGTGCTTCCCGGTAAAGCTCCGCAGGAGAGTGACTGTCCCAGCTCCTTCTGGCCACAAGAAAGTAAACTTTGGGGGCCTTAGCCTCGATCCCCAGACAAGGACAAAATGGTACTTGCCGTCTTGTCACATGTTCTTTTCAAGAGACAAGAGTAAGACTCCAAAGTACAACACGGTGCAAAGTAAAGAGTTGGGGGAGAAAAGCTCACCTAGCAAACACTCATCTAAAGGAAATGGACTAGTAAATACCTTTAGACAAAGCAGACTTTAATGCAAGAAGCATTAGTAGGATAAAAAGGATCACTGTATTATTTTTTTAAAAAGCTATAATGTACCTAACAGCATGGACTCAGGACATATAAAGCAAACAATGACAGAATTATGAGGAAAATTCTGGAAAAAAAATCACAGTGGGACATTTCTATATACTTTCATTTGATAAACAAAAATTACTAAGAATCTAGAATATTTGAAAAACATATTTAACTAATTTTACCCAAACAATTAGAGATTCTATGTTCAAGTATATATGAAATGTTTAGAAAAACTGGCTGCAAAGCAAATCGCAGCAAATTCCAAATAACCAATTCTATTCAGACCCCTTTTCATAACCACAGCATAATAAATTCGAAATAATAAAATACACAAAGTGTTCATAAAAGAGAAGAATGATTTAAGGGAAAAAACCACCTTTTGCTCCCATTTGTTTTTTAAAAAAGGTTTTATTTTTAAGTAATCTCTACACTGAACATGGGTTCGAGCTCATAACCTCAAGGTCAAGAGTTGCATGCTCTGGGCCACCTGGGTGACTTAGTCACTTAAGTGAAGCATTCTTGGTTTCAGTTCATGATCTCCTGGCTGTGAGATCCAGCCCTACATAGGACTCCACCCTGAGCACGGAGTCTGCTTCAGATCCTCTCTCCCTCTCTCGGCACCCCCAACGGTGTGTGTGCAAGTGCCTGCTCTCTCTCTCTCTCTCTCATGCTCTCTCAAATAAATAAATAAATCTTTTTTTAAAAAATTGCATGCTTTACACACATGAGAGCTGCAAGCTTTCATTTTATCACTGCTTTCCATGTTTGGTTTTTGGGAGAGCCTGGGTGGCTCAGAGGATTAAGCATCTGCCTTTGGCTCACATCATGATCCTGGGGTCCTGGGATCAAGCCCTGCATCAAACCCCACATTGGGCTCTCTGTTTATCGGGGAGTCTGCTTCTCCCTCTCCCTCTGCCATTCTCCCCCCATTTGTGCTCTCGGCTCTCTCTGGCTCTCTGTCAAATAAATAAATAAAATATTTTTAAAAAATACATGTCTGGTTTTTGGAACAATTCCTACTCTAAAAAGTTTATAGCAAAAAAGTTCAGCTGATTACAGAATATTTAATATTATCAAATATACAACTAGTAATCTTGAGGGGGGAATAAAACGAGAGGATATGCAGTTATAAAAGTAAATTTGTGTTAAACATGTCAAAAGGAAGGCATATTTTTATTTTTCCACTTTTCACATATGCTAGAAGACAAAGAAAAATAAATTCAAGCAGTTCATTAACTCTTGGGTGATTGAAGTCTTTCATTTTATTTTGGTAACAAGAAATCCAAAATTAGTACTGAACTTCTCATCTTACATTTGTCTGAAAAAAAAAAAAAGATCATATGTTCATTCATCTAGGTGTTCATTCATCTAGGACAGGAGCTGATTAGTTGATTTCCGGGCCCCATCAAAATTCTAGCTGGCTTCGTTGCAGAAATTCACAAGCTGACCCTAAAATTCAAAGGGAAAATCAAGGCATCCCAAATGACTCAAAACAATTTTGGAAAACAAGAGCAAAGTTAGAGGACTCCCTTCCTGCTAACATTTGGAAACATAAAACGTATGCTACCAATAACACAAGGGTGGTGGGTAACCTGCGCTAAGATTAACACACAGATTAACAAACCGTGGTGAGGGAGTATAACTCACGGGAAGTAGCCTGTTAAAGATTAAAATTACAGGGGCGCCTGGGTGGCTCAGTGGGTTAAAGCCTCTGCTTTCAACTCGGTCATGATCCCAGGCTCCTGGGATCGAGCCCCACGTCGGGCTTCCTCCTCTCTCTCCCTGCTTGCCTACTTGTAATCTCTGTCTGTCAAATAAATAAATAAAATCTTTTAAAACTGTATGTGTTAAAACTTAGGGCAACCACTAAAAATGAGGACTAACTAATAATAAGTGTACAGTGACAACAGAATTACTAAAAAAAGAAATACTCCATCCAAATGCAGGCAAAGAAAGAAGGAACAAAAGAAAGAGAAAGAAATTACCGAAGACCTGGAAAACAAAGTAAACAACTAGTAATACGGTTGATGGAAATGCAATCCTATCAGTAAGCAAGTTAAGTCTGGTGACAGGGTTCATATTCCTAATACGTTCTTTTAAAAGCACCTATAAACCAGTAAGAGGGGGGCCTGGGTGGCTCAGTGAGTTAAAGCCTCTGCCTTCGGCTCAGGTAGTGATCCCAGGGTCCTGAGATCAAGCCCCAGGTCAGGCTCTCTGCTCAGCGGAGAGCCTGCTCCCCCCCCCCCCCCCGCCTACTTGTGATCTCTGTCTGTCAAATAAATAAATAAAATCTTTAAAAAAAAACAATAAAAAAAGACTTCACAACAGAAACACTGGCAAAGGAAATGGAGAGAAAATTTGAAGAAACCAAGTGTCTAGGAAATGTGAAAAGATGTTCCATTCTCTTAATAATCAGGGACATAGAAATATCAATATAAAGTAAAGTAACTACCATTTCAATTCAGACTCATCGTGTTGACAAGGTTCAAAGTCCATTATCAGTAAGTGTTGGCAAGGCTGTGGAAACAGGACACCACGCCCAGCTGGTGGGAGTGTCACTGGGCACCATCTCACTGGTGAGCAATTTGGTGAATTTAGGGAAGAGGCAGGTGCTCCTGTCACCCCTTCTTCTGTGTCTGGGGGTCGCTCCCAGAGAAGCTCAAACATAGGCAATGAGACATGAACACACATGTTGCTGCCAGCAGGTTTGTTTTCATCCCCGGTGGAGGGGAAAGTAAACTGGACTTTATTTATTCAATGAAATACTATACGGTGGTTAAAATGAATGAACCAGATATTCTCGTTTAAACAGGACTGTATCTCAAAAACAATGATGCTTAAAAAAAAAAAAAAAAAAACCTGCAACCTGATATGGAGTGAATTACATCATTCATGTAAACATTTAAAATACCCAAACCAGTGGTATGCCCTGTTTACTGACGCACCAAGACATAAGTGGGATCTCCAACCTCTGGGAAGGGAAGGAAATGGACCGGCAGTGGCCTTATCTGTATCCATAACTTTCCACTTTCCACTTTTATTTTTTTTAAAGGAGCTGGGAGCCCGATGCGGACTCGATCCCTGGTCCCCGGGATCATGACCTGAGCCGAAGGCAGTCGTCCAACCAACTGAGCCACCCAGGCCTCCCAACTTTCCACTTTTAAAGAGACATCTATCTACGCTGCCAGCGGACTGAGCCCTGCTCCTGTCGCCTTCTGAGGCAGCTCCACCCCAGCCTCCCTGGGGTCCCATTAGGTGAACAAAGATATTCTACTTTTCTTCCCCCTCCCCCACTCAAGTTAGTTCCAGTTGGGTTTTCTCACGTGTATCCAGGAGGCCTGCCTGTACTTTCTCTCTTCCTCGCCCCCACCCCCAATTTCATTTCGAGTTCTTGCCTCCTGGTAGATGGTCCATAAATACGGGTGTACGTGAACCTGTCCAGGAAAGGGAGCCGCCAACTCTAAGCTCTACCCTTTCTTTTGGGATATCTCTCAAGGTTATAAAGAGCATTCCTGCAAGGGGCTGGAACAGCAACTTGGGGTAAACGTGTCCCTTCCCACTCGGCCTCAGTTTCCTCCCAAATGACGGGTCCGGCCCCTTCCAGCCCTAGCACTCTATGATTCTCGGAACTGTGTCCTCTCCTGTCGAAAACAACACTCGGGCATTTCACAAAAGCACCCAACCCCCTTGTTACCCTTGGAACCACAGTCCGCTTCCCTGGAACCCGGACTGCACAGAGCTGGTCACATGAACCCGGGCTTGCTTTGGTGTGACGGGTTTCTTAGATCCCTTTGTGAGCGCAGGTTTTGAAAGGGAACGACCCGGGTTCTGGGTTTGAGAGGAGCAGGGGGATCCGGCGGGAGGAAGGCTGTCGGAGCCAATCAAGCCGCCTCCAGACCCCAGCACGTCGCCTCGGCCGCGCGCGGCGGTTTGTGCTCGGCTCTCCCGCCTCCGGGTCTCGCCCGAGGCTGCCCGGGGAGGCGAGGCCCCCAGGTGAGAGGCCGGGGGTGGGGGGCGGCCCGGGGGCGGGTGGGGGGGCAGGCCGCGCGGTTCGGCCCGGGCTCCACGACGGGCTGGCCCGGGGCTCAGGGCGTGTCCGTCGCCGCCCGGCTGCTCGCTCGACACTGTTCGCTCCTACCGGCTGTAGATGGAGCTGTCTGGGTTCCTGCAGCCTCCGACGAGCCTCGGAGTGTTTCTCTTTAAACGGCCTGAGAGGGACATGCCTCCCAGGATGCAGTTTGTATCAACATGGCAGCTGCTGTGCAGCTCCCCTGCTGAAGAGGCGCCGGGACGGCAGCGCAGCTCGCAGCCGGGGCCGGGGCCGGAGCCGGGGTCGCAGCCGCGGCCGCAGAGGGGCCGCGCGCGGGCCGGGGGCCGGTGCTGAGGGCCGGGGCCCAGCTCGCGGCCGGGGCGCAGCCCGCCCGGCCGCCCGCACCGCCGCGCGCCCCGCTCCGACGCCGCCGCCCGGCTCGGCCGCTCCGTCCCCGCCCGCCCTGAGCAGGCCGGGCCCGACGGCCGCGCGAGCCCGGGCGGGGAAGGCAGGGCCGGGCGGGCGCCGCCTGCGGAGAGGCCGGGGGGCCGGCCTGCGCGGGGCCGCGCGGCGGCGGCGGCGACTCCGGGCCGGGCCGGACAGCGCACGGCCATGGCCGAGGCGGCCCCGGCTCCGGTGAGGGCGGCCCGCGCGCGCACGGACGCGCGGACTCGGGGCCCGGGGGACGGCCTGCGCGTCCCGGGCTCGGCGGCCCGGCCTGGGGTCTCGGTAAGGGACAGAAACGCCGCGACGTGGGGGGTTGGGGGGGGCCGGCGGGCTCGCGCGCCCCTTAACGGGGGCGGCGGGGGGGGGGCGGGCTGCGGGATGGGAGCGGGGCCGAGGATCCGGCCGCCGTCCGGGCGAGGCTGCGGGGACGCCGGGGCCTGGCACGCTCGCGGGCCCGGAGGTGGGCGCCCGGGGCGGCGCGCTTCGCTCCCTGCGGAGCGGGCGCTGCGTCCGTCGGGGTTGCCGCCGCACGTTTTCCGCAGAGCTCGCCCCCGCCGAGCCTCCCGCGGCCGGAGCGCGGCGCTGACGCGGCTCTCCCCATTTCGCAGAGCGGAGACACTGAGGCACAGACACCTGGCGGCGACCTGCCCGGCCTGCCCCAAGGTCACGTAGCGAATCTTCCGTGGCCCGGTGCCCGCATCCCCAGAAATGCCTGCCTTCTCGGGCTGCGGGCCTGGACGGGGAGGGGGCGGCTCTGGTGGCGGCCTCCCCTGGGTTAGGGGCCTGGCCCGCGCGCGGTGGACGCGGCCCGTCGGGCGGGGGGGAGGTGACGGCAGGGTGAGAGGCTGGGCAGCTCCCAGCCGAGCCGTTGCGTCGTGGGGAGCAGGTGACCCTCGGCTCGGGCGCCTGGGCCTCCAGCCTCTGCGCCTGGAGCCCCCCCTCCCCCGCCAGATTTTGGGTGTCCAGACGGATGGGGTCTGGGGAGCGAGCTCCTAAGGGTTTCGTGGCCGATGGTCCTGCTTAGTGGGCCATTCTTAAAAACCAGCCCTGAAATCTCCCTGCAGACCTGCTCTTTGAGATGCTGGAAAGCAGGATGGCTGCTGGGAGTCAGCGCCTGTGAGCCTCAGTTTACTGTTGTGTGAAGGGGGTCGGGATACATGCTTTCTAAAGAGCCTCCCGGTTCAATAAAAATAGTAATCATCTATTGGAAAAATAAAGCAAAATGGAGATTTTAAAATGCCTACCTCTGGGCTTCGGTCTCCAGGGCCCTTGAATGGTATATAATTCTGAGTTAACCACACTGGGTCATTCAAGAAAATGGCACGGCTTTCTTTTTTTTATAAATCGGTATGAATGAGGGTGTATTTTTTTTTTCTGCTAATATGCATGAGTCCTGGGGACCCCATCCACTTGGGATGCATGAGGTAGGGAGGGTGGGTTAAATCCTATGATCTATAGTCTAGAATTCTCCCTCTGCCCACAACAGTTTGAGAATGCAAGCTTATTAATCTTAGATACTATATTTATAGCTCCATCCCTCTCTTTATGCTTAGGGGAAAATTGAGCCACAGGTTTACAGATATGGAGGACATGATAGCAAGGGGCTTTAATTTGGGGGTAGAGGGACGCCTAGGTGGCTCCGTTGGTTAATTTGGGGGTAGAGGACGGGTATGTTCCTGTGGCCCCCATCATCCCTCTATAGTCCTCCAAATCTGGAAATGGAGAGAGCCAGTCTAGTAATAGCAAAAAAATGGTATTTTCCTTTGAGCTCTGATTAGACTAGTTGGTAACCGTATCTTACTCTGCTGGCTTTAGGCTTTAGGTACTGTACTGGAGCTTTTTATTATTATAATTAGTTTTTTCATTGTTTTAGTTAAACCCCTGTATTACTCAGGGAGACTAACTTGGCCCCCAGGGATTTTTCCTTCTTCCCATTAGTTGTAGGCAAATACCCTAATCCCCCTTCCAAGGACAGGGCCATAATGTGCCTATTGTGTTCCGTTATGCTGGTCATTTTCCCCTGGCATCTGAGGCTCCCGTTCCAGAAGGCTGTCCTGTCTGCCCTCACCTGTGACAAGTTGAGACCTAGCTTGATGAATCTCCAGGTTTGGGGGTCTGTGAACCCCTCGAAAGTGTTTGCAGAATTGTGTGTGTGTGCCCACCTGTGGTTTTGTTTTGTTAGTTTTTTGAGGGAGAGAATCCACAACTTTCATTAGGTTTCAAAGGGGTCCCTGAAATGTCTTTATGGGTAAGGCCTTCCCAACCATAGACCCTCCCACAGGTCTGTGTTTACTCTCCAGGCTTCTCTGAATTTTAGAGGCAGAAAGGATTCAGAACACTTAACCTGACCTGCCACCTGGGTTGACAGCTGAGGCCCAGAGGCAACCTTCGGTGTCTGCGGCCAGCCTGCGGTGTGACCTTGGGCGAGTAGGTTGGCCTCTCCAAACCTCCATGCCTCCGTATGCAAAGTGTGGGTAACAGTTCTCTGAGTCCTGGTTTCATAGGGCTTCCTGAGGATGACGTGAGTGATAGCCCTTTGAAATGCTTAACACAGTTCAGGGCGCACAGTAAATGCTGACTAACTGTTAGCTGTTATCTGACTAATGAGCTCTCACATCTGGTTAGCTGCAGAGCTATTGGATCATACTACCTCCGAGAACATTCCGCCTGCACAGGCCTTCAGTTTCCAATTCTTGGCTTAACGTGTGGTGCTGTCTCGGTGAAGGCCTCGTAAGTGAATGAATGAGCAAATAAAGGAAGGAAAGCGGTAGGAGACACGAATTAGTTGAGATGGCTCTGATAGATGACCGAAGCAAGGGCATTCTCTCCCCTAACATTGTTTTTTCACGTGACCCAATCATTTATACTGTTCATTCATTGAGCACATACTGTGTGGCAGACTGGATATGCTCCCTTTCAAACAAAGAGAATGGGGATTCCAGGTACATTAAAGGTCACTTGTATGGCACAGCAATGGGTCCTTCAACAGATTCGCTGCAGGAAGATTACGAGCAGATGGACAAACATGTTATAGAAGAACTTCGGTTCGGTTCCGATAGCGCTGTTGATGGGCTAAGTAAACCCAGAGCTGGCCACTCAGAAGATCTTGGCTTCACCTCCCTGGTAACACAGGAATTCTCCCAACACGAATGTGGCAAAGGTGGGGAACAGGGAGAGAGTGAATAATGAAAATCCCCAAAGGAATCAGTCTTTTTTCAGTTCTAGTCCGCCCCCCCCCACCCCAGCCAGTCTTGACGTGAGTCACAGAATGGCTGACTTCCGCTCCTTTTCCAGCCTCTCCAGGCCTTGGCTCCTCGTTCCCCACCTCACAAACCACAGGGAGGAACTCAGACCACCAGAGCACACCTCCTGCAGTGGGGACCATCGGCCGCCGGGCACTTTGGCTCCCGCATACAAGGGGCTGAACTGCTGTCCCCCCGCCTGGCTCGGGAGAGACCCTGCCCTCCTCTCTCCGTCAGCCTGGGATACCCAGAAGCCCATTCAGCCCCTCCCCATAGATATGCTTGGAGAAATTGTACTGATAAGTCCACAATTCAGCTTTTATCAGAGTCGGGGAAACAAGGTTTCCCTTAAGTTTTCCCTTAAGACAGAGGGCACAGGGACTGCCTGCTGACACAGGCAGGAGCAGTGGGGCCAGATGTCAAGTTCATCATCGAAGGAAGTCCTTTAATAGCCCTGGCCCCACTGGGGTCTCCTCCCACCTTGCTGGGAGTCTGGGGGTCCTAACGGTGCCTGGCACTGACAGTTCTGCCCTTTCGGTATACAAAGTCTTAATTTCTTTGATGCTCTGTGCTCAAGCTCAGTGAGGTGGCAGGTGTGTCAGATACTGTCTTTGTGTTATGGGCAAGGACACGGAGAACAGAGAGGCCGAGTGAGCCGGCAGCAGTCGGCGTGAACAGGACCGAGAAGGGAGGCCGGTATCTTTTCGTCTCTCGTCCACTCCTAGTCCTGGGTGGTCCCTGTGAGGTGTGTGTTGTGAAGAAAGAGACGGCTCTACCAACACAGAAGGTGGCCACCTTTTCTTTGTTGTTAATAATAGTTTTATAATTGACACCCAAATCAGCTCTAGACTCTGAAGAAGAGACTCGTGTCCGCGCAATGTATCTTATTACCAGGAAACCCACAACCCTTTTCGGTGGGTGCCGATCTTTGGCATTTACTTTGGCATCTGGATTCTGTGGCCTTCAATCCTGTCCTTTTTCTCCTTGAACACAGGTCCAGCAGCTGGACATGGAGACGCAACGCTCGTCACCTCTGTCATTTCCCAATGTTCTGCAAGAAGAAACCCCGCGTCAGGCCCCTGCCGGAATCCCCCGAGAAACTCTGTTCCAGTCCCGTGTTCTTCCCCCCAAAGAGATTCCTTCTTCGTCTCCCCCCATTCCCCGACAAGGCTCCCTGCCCCAGACTCCCAAGCTAGAGACCTCTGGCCGAATGCCGCATGTTCTCCAGAAGGGACCCTCACTCCTGTATTCGGCTGCTTCTGAGCAAGAGACTCATCTCCAGGGTCCCCTGATTTCCCAAGAAGAGACCCAGTATCCACCCCCAGCTGCTGCTGAACAGGAAATATCACTTCTCTCCCACTCCACCCCCCACCAAGAAGCCCCACTCCACTCGCCTGAAGTTCCCGAGAAAGACCCCCTGACCCTTTCCCCCACAGTTCCGGAGACTGACATGGACCCCCTGCTTCAGAGCCCCGTTTCCCAAAAAGACACTCCCTTCCAGATCTCTTCTGCAGCCCAGAAGGACACACCACTCCCTACAGCGGAGATCACCCGCTTGGCCGTGTGGGCTGCCGTCCAAGCGGTGGAGAGGAAACTGGAGGCCCAGGCCATGCGGCTCCTGACCCTGGAGGGGCGGACGGGGACGGCCGAGAAGAAGCTGGCGGACTGCGAGAAGACGGCTGTGGAGTTTGCAAACCACCTGGAGAGCAAGTGGGTCGTGCTGGGGACCCTGCTGCAGGAGTACGGGCTGCTGCAGAGGCGGCTGGAGAACATGGAGAACCTGCTGAAAAACCGAAATTTCTGGATCCTACGCCTGCCCCCAGGCAGCAATGGAGAGGTCCCCAAGGTAAAGCCATCCCAACTGGGGCCTCCCAAGGAGGGATCCGAATTGCATGTGTTTTAGGAATTTCATATAGAAGAAGGAAGAAGAGATGGTTAAGGAGACAGACGTAATGATACTTAGTTGCCAGCATGACTTCACCAAGCATGACTCGCCAGCATCACATTTGTCCTGTTGGTTAAGCCCTGGGTGAACAGGTCAGAGGACCTCCTGGTGATCAGGGATGGTCAGTTCCGAAGGGTGTTCAGTTCACAGTGAGTGGGACTTGGTGTGAACGTTGGGAGTTCACTGTCAGAGGTGGACAGAGACCTTGGCGGAAGGTTCGGGGCTCTGTCCTGCTCCACGTTTTTATCAGTTGACTTAGAAATTATGTTAATGCCAGTAAGAATGTGATTTCAAGAGGTATCCTGAAAAACTAGAGAATAGTTAGGTTTTAATATTATTTTCCCCGAAGATCTTGAACTTGAATGTGGACTGGTTTTCTTTCTGTTCTTTGTGTGTTGTCCCTGTACACAGCCTTATGTAGGGACAGGACTTAGACTGTATTCTCTATGCCAGCCCTTCTCAAATGTTAGTGTGGCGATCTTATAAATGCAGAATCTGATTTAGTGGGTCTAGATTGGGGCCTGGGGGTCTGCATTTCTAGCAAATTCCCCGGTGTCATTGCTGCTGGTCTGCAGACCATGCTTTGTAGCCGCAAGGATTAGCCCATTAGACAGAAAAACAGACCAGACAAAATGAGACCCTTACTCTGTGGGGCCAGGACAGTGGCTGAAGTCAGGCCAGATTTCTAGATTTCTGAAGTCAAGCCCAGCCCACCGCTGGGCCCTTGGGCCTTTCCCACTGCAGTCCCGGGAGAAGGGGGTTGAGCCAGGGCCTGGGGCTGAGAGCCATTCGTTGCCTTGGGATTTGGCAGCTGAGAGCCCGTGACTGCCGTCCAGGGGGTCCAAGCTGAGTTTGTGTGGTTCCAGGTTCCTGTCACCTTCGACGATGTCGCCGTCCACTTCTCCGAGCAGGAGTGGGGGAACCTGTCCGAGTGGCAGAAGGAGCTCTACAAGAACGTGATGCGGGGCAACTACGAGTCTCTGGTTTCTATGGGTAAGGAGAAGGTTTACCCACGCTGGGGGGTTTCCTTGACACGAGCCTGAGGTTCATTTGGAGACGTGGGGAGTTCTGAACGCCAGTTCTACCAATAATCAGAAACAAGAAAAACCGAGTTTCAGTTTTTCTAACTGGTTCACGACCAGTTAGAACAAACGCCCCCAGGCACCAGGGTAGCAGAGATGAGGACCGCGTGTAGACAGAGCACCGCTCCACTGAGAAGCCATGGGGACAGGTGGGAAGGAGACAGACTTCAGGGTCCCACCTCTACATTATTTCCCCCCGGCTCTGTACGTTTATGTTTAATGAGTCTGTCCAGGAAATTCTTACAAAGCAGAGTGTGAAGGGCTTTATGAGAATCAAGTTACTTAATCCCCACTTCTCCCAAGAGGGCACTGGGACAGGTATGAGCCCTCGCTCCCCTTCACCCATTCAGGTGACTGAACACTGTCACTGATGGAGAGCCTACGTCCCCCGGGTTCTTACCTCCTCTGTGCAGAGAGGAGGCTGTGACCCCGGGGGTCGATGCTCATGCTGGGTTCCACCAGCAAGTCACAGTCTCCCCAAGGACTCTCTTCCCTAGAAGTCTGTGCATTCTCATTGTTTCCATTAATAAGAGTATTTCAGGAGGAAAACCTGGGAAAATATACTTCATTTTTATACGTATCCTTCTGTCTGGTATGGGGAACTCTTTGGGCACGCAAAAAATAGTTAGGAAAACGTTTACATGTGCAAGTCTATGCATAGAAACTTGGATTCTTGCTAGAATTGTTCATTGAATATCCACATACCTTCCCATTAAGAGAAATTTCTTCTATTTAACTCCTTTTTTTTTTCTTTTTAAAGTATATGCATAATTGAAATTTCGGTTTATTGAAATTGTTGAAAATTTAACAATTTAGATTTATAGAATAAAGAGCAAGCCCCGTGCCCCCCAGAGGTAACCAGCAAGATCCCTTCGGCCTGCGTCGTTTCCCATCCTCAGTTGTGCACAGGCCGCCTGTGGCCCGCACGGATGGGGACCGGTGACTAACTCTATCGAAGGATGGGCCCTAGGCCGCTTTCCACAGCCACACAGGTAGGCCTGTTCAGAAGGATGTGTGGCCTTCCAGGGAGCCGCTGGGCATCTGACCTTCCTGCTGTGGACAGAGAGCAGGCTGATCGCATCTCCTGCCTGCTGCCGAGTCCGGACTCCGCGTCCCCATGTGTCTGTGTGCGCCTGCCTAGGTACCGCAGGACGGCTTCCGAGGAGGGCGTCTGCTGGGCGAAGAGGAGGCCCGCTCACAGTATTTTGGCCACTTCCTCCCGAAGGCTGTGACCTTCACGCCCCTGAGCATGGCAGTGCCGTCTCTGCGCGCCCAGGCTCGAACTGATGGCCTTGTTTTAAATAGTTGTCCTTTCTGATGGGTGAAGAATGACACCTCATTATTTTCATACTTTTTTTTTTTTTTTGATGAGTAGTGAACTAGTGCATCTTTTCCTGTGTTTACTGGCCGATTGTATTTCTTCTATGCTTACCTCTTTACAGTTGCTTTTTAAATTTTGTACGAACCGTAGTGGCTCTTTAGATAGAATAACGGATGTTACCCGTTTACAAAGAGGCCACGTGTGGGCGCACACGTGCGTGCATGTCTCCTCCACGTGTCTTCATCTGGTAACTTCATTTCCAGAGAGCTTTAAACTTTTTTAAATGTGAGGGACACTATCCGTGCTTAGTTTTTTAGCTTCTGGATTTTGTCAGGATTCGTTTTTCACCCTATAAAATTTCAAGTCTCTTGTGTGCCTTTGTCATGAAAAGCCCCAGCCGGGATTGGCAACCCGTGAGCAGCCACGGGCACCGGCGACAGGGTCACTTCCTGCTGGTGTACACGCGGCTGCTGCCCCCCACCACGCGCGTGCAGGCCCCTCACACATGCACGCACAGGCCTACACCCCGCGGGGGCCTTCAGGAGGAGGGCTGGGAACCTGGCGCATCTCTTTTCCAGCATTGCCACTGGTCACGTGGCTCCTCCTCGTGTCCCACTCACACAGGTGACACTTCTACAACAGCCAGCGTGACCTTACCACATAGCATGTCTTCTTTCCTTCCTTCTGCCCAGACTATGCAATTTCCAAACCAGACCTCATGTCGCAGATGGAGCGCGGGGAGAGGCCAACCGTGCAGGAGCAGGAGGACTCGGAGGAAGGCGAGACGCCCACGGATCCCAGTGCTGGTGAGTGGCTCTTGGGCGGCCCAGAGCTCGGCCTTCCAGATCTTCCAGCCCTCAGGAGGCCCGGTGTGGGGTGTCGCCACCCGCAGCAGACCCCGGAGGGCTGTGTTAGCAAATGTGTGCAGGAAGGAGGCCTGCAGGTGCTGGGACCTGCCTGAGGCCTCCTTGACTCCCCCCACCCCCCACCAGTGGCCCAAGCGGCTGAGAAATTAGAACACCGTTGGGCTCATCATCTTGGGGAGTTTCTGACATGACCAGGTTCACCTCCCTCTTGGCGGGAAACAAAACCAGAACTGGAAGAAAAGCGGTCACTTGTCAGGGTGCTAGAGATGGTGCCTCGTGGAGCATTCCAAAGAAGGAATGCTCACCCCGGCCCCGCAGCTGGTCAGTGGAGGGATAGGGACAGACAGACTGGACAGGAGACGTGCGATGTGCAGAACAGTGTGTGGATGGGGTGGTGTGACAGAGGCCACGGAAAGGTGTGTGTCTCAAGTGTGGACCCTGGCGTCAAACACCTGCGTTTTTGAATCCCGGCTTCTGTGCTCACCGGGGTCTGATTAAGTTAACTCGGCCTTTTGGGGAAGCTTATTTTCCCCATCCATAAAATAGGACGGATCCTGGTCTCTAGGGCCTGATGGGGTGACTGGGCTGTACTGGCAGCCCAGTAAACCCCAGGCGCGGTCATTCTGCATGGGCGTCGTCCCTTGCCAGCCCCCGTGTCGGTGGCCCATGTGCCTGCCCTGCGGGTGCTCTTGCAGAGCGTGGTCTGTTTGTGGAGCTCCTGCTTTGGAATTGCCTTTGGACTTGAATCATCTACCTGGAAGGTCTGCAGTGGAAGCCGATCCTTGTCCTTCACAGCCAGACATCATGGGTGATCCTATCTTTGGAAAAAGGATAATCCAGCTGGAGAACTTGCCAGAGCCAGAGGCCAGGCCTTGTTATGAAATAATGTCGTTGGTTCCGGGACCTGTCAGCTGGATCCTCGCAGGAGGTCCAGCAACATCTAGGGTAAAGTCAGCTCCGATGACTGAGAGCTATAACTGACAGAAGAGACAGAAGCCTCTGGAAAAATAAGTGCCGGTATCCCTCAGAGCAGTCCAGTACCCTTCCTTCCTGGAGATTTGCGAGAGATTTAAGTTGAGAGTAGAGGCTGGTCTCGGTTCATTCTGGCAGACAAAAAAAGATGATTTAAAAGCAGGTGAGGGGCACCTGGGTGGCTCAGTGGGTTAAAGCCTCTGCCTTCGGCTCAGGTCATGATCCCAGGGTCCTGGGATCGAGCCCTGCATCGGGCTCTCTGCTCAGCGGGGAGCCTGCTTCCTCCTCTCTCTCTGCCTGCCTCTCTGCCTACTTGTGATCTCTGTCTGTCAAATAAATAAATAAATAATCTTAAAAAAAAATAAAAAGTAAAAGCAGGTGAGACTGGGGACTTGGGAACAAAGCATGGCAAGTGGCAGAAAGTCCTTTTGTTTGGAAGAAAATAAGTCTGTGTCCACAAGGTTTGAGTGGCCGCAACCAAACACAAGGATCATGTGGGAAGAAAAGAGAAATTCAAAGCAGAAGAAGTAAGAACCAGGCCTGGGAGGCAGAGAATGAGAATCTGGGTGAGTGGGTCAGGGTAGATACCCTAAAATCTGATGTCCCAGTGGGGTCTGTGGTCTAGGTGCTGCTCCTCGTGCACTATCTCACACGCGCTGGGACAACCACCTCCGTCCCCTGCCCCCATCCCCTGCCCTCGTCTGCTTGTTCACACCCTCGTCACAGACGGGCCTCCCACAGAGCAGGGCCAGAATCTAAAGCAAAAAACCTCAGCCCGCTTGGCCCCAGGCAGGGTTTGTTGTGGTCCACATGTGTCCACGGCCCGAGCATCACAGAGGCTGCCTTGTGTGGCTGGAATGTGCCATTTGTTCCACAGACCATCCCCAGACACTTGGAGCCCAGACGGGAGGGAGCACAGGGGAGGACGTGGGAACCCCCGCCACACAGGGCTGGCTGGGAGCTCGCACCTCCGTGTGCGACCGGGGCCCTGGCTGCTGGAGAGCAGGATTGTTCTGTGACCCTGCCCTTAGCAGAGCCCATTACCAGAGCTCCCACATCTCACCCCGTAGAAGGGGGGCTGCAGAACTGGCTCTGGTGCGATACGGGTGGGGAAAAGCCTAGAAACCTGAGATTTTCCAGAGTTCCAAGTACACCGAACATGACAATTTTATGAACTGGCTAAGTGAATGTATTCAATAAACTATTTTTTTAATGGTTTGGATCCCTGAGGGCAAAAATGCTTCTGATACCGACTCTGCTCTCAAAACACTCAAGCGGGGGCTCCCATTCATGGCCCTCGAAGGGGGTAACGAAGGTCTGGGGAAGCCAGGTCCCATTTTTACCTAACAAATTAGCAGAGAGTAAAATCAAACCAGAAGGCATGGCTGAAATCCAAGGTCTCAAGTCTTTGTGAAAAGCAATTTGATATTTTTTTAGTCTTAAAATATGTCTTAAATATTTAAAATGTTCATATACTTGACCTAAGAATTTCCTTTGCTTTCTGAGAGTCTGTAGCACGGAAAATAATCCAAACCGTGGGGGCGCCTGGGTGGCTTAGTTGTTAAGCATCTGCCTTTGGCTCAGGTCATGATCCCAGGGTCTTGGGATTAAGCCCCTCATCGGGCTCCCTGCTCAGTGGGAAGCCTGATTCTCCTTCTCCCATGCCCCCTGCTTGAGTTCCTTTTCTTGCTGTGTCTCTCTCTATCAAATAAATAAATAAAATCTTTAAAAAAAAAAATCCAAACTGTGGATTAAGATGGACAGAAACGCTATATTGCATGATGCAGACTTTCATACGGCCACTAAAATCATCAATGAAGTTTTTATCCCATGTTTCATTTGTGTGTTTATTCTTTAGTTCTTGTTTTTGCTTTTAAGGTTTCATTTATTAGCAAGCACAAGCAGGGGGAGTGGCAGAGGAAGAAGCAGACTCCCCGCTGAGCTGGGAGCCCGACTCCGGGGCTCGATCCCAGGACCCTGAGATCATGACCTGAGCTGACGGCAGATGCTTAACGACTGAGCCACCCAGGCGCCCCTTCAGGGGTTTTTCTGGACCAGACACTATGTCAGGAGACCGATAGTAATAAGTAACCCCATCCCCCCCACCCCCAACCACACATTCCACTAAGGAGGGCGGTGGTGCTGTGAAGGCAAGCATCCGGGCCCGTGAGACACAGCATGGACGACTTTCTAGTGGGAACCTAAAGGGCGAGTAGGAGTTCCAGTTGCCCCGAGGAGAATTCATTGGAGGGAAGAAAGTCTGGAAGCGTTAAAAGCCGACATCTGAGCTAGAGACAGACATCTGGATGTTGGTAGCATAGACCCAGTCTGGAGAGGGAGACGGGAGAGAACACAGACTATCCCCTTGGGAGCCCTGACTTTTAGAGCAGATTTGGAATATACTGGTCTGGGTAGGGGTCCAGGCGTTCATGTTCTTTAAAACAGTTCCAGGATGATTCTCACACACAGCCAATGCTGAGAACCACTGTTGAAGGAGTTGGAGAAGGAAGGAGGAGGCAGAGGAACCAGAGGAAATGGAAGGATTGGTCAGAAAGGTAGCAAGACAGGAGGATAGTTGGGGCCCTGGCTGGCTCAGGCGGTAGAGCGCGCGAAGTTAGGGTACTGCATCGTGGGGTCTTTCAAGAGAAGACGGTTTCCAGAAGGAGGGGGTGTGGTCAGCCGTGCTGAATTCTGCGGTGTGGCTTAGTAAGGCAAGACTGACACGTCCGCGGGACGTGCAGGTGGGCAGCCACAGTGACCTGGTGGTGTGATGGGGCAGAAGCCCGTCGGAGCCGGCTGAGGGGGGCCGGGGAGGTGAGGGAGCCAGCACACGTCCTCGCTGTTTCAGGGTTAGCCGTGAGCGGGAAGTGGACATATGGGGCCTTAGCTGGGGGCGGACCTTGTTTGCTTCAGGTGGGCCTTGCTCACGTGATGCTGATGGCCAGGATCCCGTCGACAGGGGAAGTGACTGATGTAGAAATAGAAATGTAACTTGAAGTCCCTGATGTGAACAAAAGATAGGGAAAAAATTGAATGGAAAGGTAACAAAATCGTATTTCTTTACGCTGTGTAGAATGTTCTCGAGTAAGTATGTATTACTTATTCAGTAAAAATAATTAAAAAAAAAACACATGAAGAAAGACTTCGAGTTAAAGATGGCAAGTTGAACATGTGTTTACTCCTACCTCCCAGAATCCTTCTAAAGCAAGAGTGAAGGGCTTTTAGAAGGACTGAGCAGGGAGACAACAGCAAGCACATTCTGGAAGCCCCACGAGCAGATGGCTAGGTGATCACCGATTTAAAAAGCTACATCCAAAATTGGGATTAGGGAATGCAGAAGAGAAATTCCATGTGCACTGCACTCCCATTCCCTACTCCAGACTCGGGAAGGAACAGTACCGGAGACCGTAGGTACCTCTAGGAATGGGGCAAAGGTGGGCTTAAAAACAGAAGATGGGTCAGACGTCTTTCACCTCCCCTCTATGGCCTCCTTCGGTCCCTCAGGCAGCATCTGCCTCTCCCAGCCCTGGTGGACAGCTGGGGCTACTTCTCTGGAGAAGGTGAACAAGACCATGTCTGAAGGTGACACTGGGCCCCGTGGAGGGCAGGGCACCACGCTGGCTGCAAGGTAGGCAGTGAAGCGTGACATGCAGGTACTGAGATCTCCAGCCTTCCTCTGAACCTGGCTCCCAAGCTGTGGCAGACATCCAGGATTAAACCCCCAGGCAGCATACTGGATGTGTTTTGCCTGGAGACTTCAGGGACCAGCCCATGGTACCTTCCCAGGAAATGACTCAGCCAAGCCATCCCGGTGGGAAGCCCATCACCAGTAAGCCCTACTTAAAGGCACCAAACTTTTCAATCTCTTTTGAGTGTTCTACTTTTAAATATAAATAGATAACCAATACCGCAGACATTAGGGAAAAGCCTCTAATATAGAAAGACCAAAGGAAAAGAAAGCAGAAAAAATAAATTTCAAGGAAACAGAGACTATGGAGAGAGATTTTTAAAACTGGGTTTAAACACATATGTATATATTTGTTTATATTTACATAATACATAGAACATATGTATTTCACATTCCATAAGGAGATAAAAGAAGTGAATACATCCATGACACAACAGTAGAATGCTTATTCGGGCACCTGGGTGGCTCAGTGGGTTAAGCATCTACTTTTGGCTCAGGTCATGATCCCAGGGTCCTGGGATTGAGTCCTGCATCGGGTTCCCTGCTTAGTGGGGAGCCTGCTTCTCCTTCTGCCCCCTGGTTCCCTGCTTTGCCCTCTCTCTCTCTGTCAAATAAATACATAAAATATTTTTTAAGTATTAAAAAAAAGAATAGAAAAGAACTCTTGGAATTTAAAAATACTACAGATTAAAAACTCCAACTAGCAGTGTTAGAAGATAAAGTTGAGCACATGTCCCAGAAAATAGAGCACAAGACAAAAAAATAGTGACAGAATTTTAAAAAGTTAAGGATGAAAGTCCAACATCCAGATCCTATTGGAATATCAACAACCACAAAAGGAAGGAGGGAGAAGAGAAAAGAAAAGAACAGGAAAGAAAAGGGGAAAAAATAGCAAAAATAGGGAAGAAGGAATTAGCAATGCAGTAATTCAAGGAAAATTCTCAGCACTGAAAGACACGGTTTTCTAGAATGAAAGAGCCCAGCAAATATCCAGAACAGTGGATGAAAACAGACCCATGCCTTCGATACATCAGCAAGAAATTTCCGGGCAGCTGAGGTCAAAACGATCTTACAAGTCTTCGGCGGGGGGGGGGAAATAAGCTCATATAAAGGAACAAGAATTAGAATGGCTTTGGACTTTTCAATGATATTAGAAGAAGACAGTACAGCCATACCTTTAAAATTCTCTAAAATTTCAAAATTGGAAAATATTTTCCAACCATTCTAGAGTTTTATATTGGCCTGATGATTCGAATTAAATGTGAGAGATGAAATCAAGGCATTTTCAAGGTCTCCCGTGCACCCTTCCTCCAACTGGGGGAGGCAAGTTGCTGAAATGAGGAAGTACACAAAGAAAGAGGTGTTGGGAGTTCCAGCAGAAGTGAAGCGAGGGGGCTCCCCAGGGCGCTGCCCAAGGGGGATCCCAAGAAGGCAGCTGTGCACCTGGAGGCAACCAGTCAGCACTGGGGCACATCAGAAGGTTGTAGAAAATGTTCTCCCGGGGCGCCTGGGTGGCTCAGTGGGGTAAAGCCTCTGCCTTCGGCTCAGGTCATGGTCCCAGGGTCCTGGGATCAAGCCCCGCATCGGTCTCTCTGCTCTGCAGGGAGCCTGCTTCCTCCTCTCTCTCTCTGCCTGCCTCTCTGCCTACTTGTGATCTCTGTCTGTCAAATGGATAAATAAAATCTTAAAAAAAAAAAAAGAAAAGAATAATTGTTCTCCCAAGTCGATGAAACTGAGAAATACCCATTATGTCCGAATGCTTTGAGGAGAGGCACGAAAGGTCGGGGAGTTTGGAGCTGACTTAATGAAATTCGTAAGCTGAGCCAAGGAAAGAATTATGAGCGCCAGGGAAAGCAAAAGACACATAGAAATTAGCTGTGGTATACTCCACGGTCCAATGTTATGTAACATTTATGTGATCTGGGCACCTGGGTGGCTCAGTGGGTTAAGCCACTGCCTTCAGCTCAGGTCATGATCTCGGGGTCCTGGGATCGAGTCCCGCATCGGGCTCTCTGCTCATCAGGGAGCCTGCTTCCCCCTCTCTCTCTCTCTGCCTGCCTCTGTCCTACTTGTGATCTCTCTCTGTGTGTCAAATAAATAAAATCTTTAAAAAAAAATAAACATTTATGTGATCTAATAATGTAAATGCCCGAAATTCCTCCGAGCGGACTTGCAGACAAAAATGGAAGGCTTGGGGATTTGGAAGAGATTCGCCTGGTTGGGGAGAGAGGGCCTCCTGTCCAGCTCTTAGAAGCCGACAGGTGATGTTTACGCTGTAAATTCGAGGGACTTCTCGAATACATCCTTGACACAAAAGTATGATGCTTACGGCGGTGCCTGGATGGCTCAGTGGGTTAAGCATCTGCCTTGGGCTCAGGTCGTGATTCTAGGTCCTGGGATCGAGCCCCACTTCAGGCTCCCTGCTCAGCGGAGAGCCTGCTTCTCCCTCTGCCCCTCCGCCTGGTACACGTACATGTCTGCTTTCACGTGTACTTTGACAAATAAAATCTTTGAAAAAGGAAACATAATTCAAGGAGTAGCAAGAGGAGTGTTCCTTAGAGTTATGAAAGGAATACCAGAAGAGTCAGCTGGAAGAATTGAAAGTGTTGCTCTGGGGCAGTGCGGCAGGGCGTGGAGGAGAACTTTTTAAAAACAAGTGTTGAAAAATGTTAAAGCTTTGGTAATGTTAAAAAAACTTCATGTAGGGCGTCTGGGTGGCTCAGTCGGTTAAGCGTCTGCCTTCAGCTCAAGTCATGATCGCAGGGTCCTGGGATCGAGCCCCGTCTTGGGCTCCCTGCTCCATGGGGAGCCTGCTTCTCCTTCTGTGAGCTCGCTCTCTCTCTCTCAAATAAATAAAATCTTAAAGAATTTTTTTAAAACTTCATGTAAAAACAGTATCATGGATGTTAACGACAGAGTAAAGTCTCCGTGTCAGGGTTCGCTTTCAGATTTGTCCCTAAGAGGAGGATTAGCTTCATGACTCGAACTTACTGGTCATTATCCTAAAATGATAAAATAAATCCAAGGAGACCACAGCAGGCTTAAAGTGATGTCACAAAAGCAGTTCCTCTATACTAATGTCGTTCTTCTATAAATCTAAAAATATTTCAAAATAAATGTTTATTTAAAAAATTTTTTTAAAATAAAAATCAAAAGAAGTTTTGAGAAACTAACCCTCTGCCTGTGTGCATGTGTAACTTTTTAAAGATTTTATTTATTTATTTCAGAGAGAGAGAGAGAGATCACGAGCAGGGGGTAGGGACAGAGGGAAAGTCTCAAGCACATAAATTGGAAGGAACACAGTGAAGAGAATAATGCGGCACTTTCCCTCTCTCTGCATTTATTCCTTCCGAATTATGCTGATGAAACTTCAGAGACTTACTGGAAAATAAAAACCATGTTGCCACATTAACCTTCTTCACCAGCTCAAAACAGAGAAATGATAGTGGACATTGGCTTTCCAGCACCTTTATGGCTGTACTTTCTGTTAGATTTTTAAAGTTTTTGGAGTATTCTTTTTTTTTTTTAATTAATTAATTAATTTATTTATTTGACAGAGACCACAAGTAGGCAGAGAGACAGGCAGAAAGAGAGAGGAGGGAAGCAGGCTCCCCGCTGAGCAGAGAGCCCGATGCGGGGCTCGATCCCAGGACCCTGGGATCATGACCTGAGCCAAAGGCAGAGGCTTTAACCCACTGAGCCACCCAGGCGCCCCTTTTTGGAGTATTCTTAAAGTCTTTCTTAATGCATTTTTAAATTTTTTATTCTTTATTTTTTTAAGTTTATTTATTTAAGTAATCTCTGCACTCAACCTAGGGCTCAAACTCAGGAGCCGGAGATCAAGAGTCACACGCTCTTTGGACTGAGCCAGCCAGGTGCCCTGATTTTTTAAATGTTTTTTAAAAAGTTATATGGGGACGCCTGGGTGGCTTGTTGGTTAAACATCTGCTTTTGGCTCAGGTCATGATCCCAGAGTCCTGGGACTTGAGCCCCTAGTCAGGCTCCTTGCTCAGTTGGGAGTTTGCTTGAGACTCTCCATCTGTCCCTACCCCTGCTCTCTCCGTATCTCAAATAATAAATCAGATCTTAAAAAAAACAACAACAACAAATAGACTCCCTGGGTCCAAGGATAAACCCATTTAAAAATTTGATACGTATTTTAAAATGTCCCTCAAAACATGGGCGCCTGGGTGGCTCAGTGGGTTAAGCCGCTGCCTTCGGCTCAGGCCATGATCCCAGGGTGCTGGGATCGAGTCCCACATCGGGCTCCTTGCTCAGCAGGGAGACTGCTTCTCTCTCTGCCTCTCCCTGCCACTCTGCCTGCTTGTGTGCTCTCTCGCTCTCTCGCTCTCTCTCTCTCTGACAAATAAATAAATAAAATCTAAAAAAAATAAAAATTAAAAAAAAAAAAGTCCCTCAAAGCAGTTGTGCCAATTACTACACCTCCGGTTTATACACAGACCTGAGATTGACTCTTTCCCCATACCCGTGCCGATAGTGGGTTTTATTTATCTTCTTCTTTTTTGTCACAGTGATGGGTAAAAAAGACAGTATTTTGATGCTTTCACTCAACTTCTGTTAATGATGTTGTGCCTATTTTCATACCTTTATTGATCACCAGAATGTCTTATTTTATGAATTATCTTCTGATCATTTGTCCTTTTGGATTATTCATCATTTTATTATTGATTTGTAAAAGCTTTCTAAAAGTTGAGGATAGGGATGTCTGGGTGGCTCAGCGGGTTAAAGCCTCTGCCTTCGGCTCAGGTCATGATCCCAAGGTCCTGGGATTGAGCCCCGCATCGGTCTCTCTGCTTGGCAGGGAGCCTGCTTCCTCCTCTCTCTCTGCCTGCCTCTCTGCCTACTTGTGATCTCTGTCAAATAAATAATAAATCCTTAAAAAAATAAATATTAAGGCTATTGGGCGCCTGCGTGGCTCAGTTGGTTAAGCATCTGGTTTCGACTGTGTGTGTGCACTTGCTTTCTCTCTTGCAAAAATAAAATGTTTAAAAAAATTTTTTTAAGTTAAGTTATCCTATGTATGCTGATATAGTTATTTATTCATTTATTTGAGAAAGGGACAGCATGAACAGAGAGGAGAGGGACAAGCGGGCTCCGTGCTCTGATACAGGACTCGATCCCAGGACCCTGGGATCACAATCCGAGCAAAAGGCAGACGCTTAACCGACTGAGCCACTCAGGTGCCCCTGTATTTTTGAATATATGGTTTACCTTTGTATTTAGTATTTGTGTGTGTGTGTGTGGAATGGATATTTTGAATTTTTTGTATGTTCAGATTTTATCAGTTTTAAGTTTCTGTGTATTCAAATTTACCCATAACTAACTTTATGGTGTCTGGGTTTCATATTAAGTATAGAAATACTTTAACTTAGCCCCTTTCATTCAGTAAACATGATTACAGGGCTTGGGCCTATGAGCTTTTTAAAAACCTCTAAAAATATTTGAAATCTGAAATAAAATATTTCTTGCTCCAGAAAACAAAAAGAAAGTTCCAAAAGGCAAATAGTCAAGTATTTTCACTAAGTATCTGCAAATATAACATTATATCAGCTTCATTGACTATTAAATGTAGTGCTCACAAACACATGATACATTTGGAAATAATTCGTAGGGTTGATTTTTTTCTTTATTTCCCATCTTGCAAGAGTTCTCAGGAATAAATGTAATTACAGAGATCACAAACCAAGCACAAATTAGATCAGTTCCTCATCACCAAACAATGTCAAGGCAAAGCTACAGAAATTCTTCCCCAAAAATGTACACCTGAAAATGAGAGCTGGTATGTGTTGGACACATGTGACGTCTGCTGTGACCAACCAGACAGCTTCCAGAAGGAAGATCTGGAGTCCCAGGGGGCTGGGAATAGCCTGTTCCTCAGTTCACAGTCGTAAAGAAAGAAGGAGAGAAACTGGTTTTTTCCTGACACTAGGATGAGTTTATTATTTGTGTCTAAATTTTTGTTTCATCAGTAATTTACTTTTTTTTTAAGATTTTATTTATTTATTTGACAGAGAGATCATAAGTAGGCAGAGAGGCAGGCAGAGAGAGGAGGAAGCAGGCTCCCTGCGGAGCAGAGAGCCCGATGCGGGGCTCTATCCCGATGCAGGGCTCTATCCCGATGCGGGGCTCGATCCCGATGCGGGGCTCGATCCCGATGCAGGGCTCGATCCCGATGCGGGGCTCGATCCCAGGACCCTGAGATCATGACCTGAGCCGAAGGCAAAGGCTTTAACCCACTGAGCCACCCAGGCGCCCATCAGTAGTTTACTTTGATGTGACGCCAGTTGTCGCCCCTCCATCCATTCATTCCCACCCCATTTATTGAAAACTTTTCCCCAGTGGCTTGACGTTCTACCTTTGATCATAAACTGTAGTCCTGCAATATACGTGTCTTTAATTTTTTTTTTAAATGGGAGAACAAATCGCTGCTTAGAAATGCAATCGGGGTGTCAGTACTCTTTCAAAAGTTGTGTGGGGTGGGGAAACCTTTTTGGTGGGACACCACTGGCTTCCCTGCTGTCTAACAAATGGAGGAGAGGCATGTAGATGAGTAAATACAGCACCTTGCAAGGGGAAGGAAAAGTGAACACCATGGAGAGGGGCACAGTTCCGTGCAGCTGAGAGCATCGTAAGAGGTTTGGCTGAGTGAGGTCTTGAAGTAGGGGCGGGTCCTGGAAGGCTGCGGAGTACCAATGCCCCTAGAGGCGCACGGAGACTTCCCAAGAGGGACATGACATAGATGGCTTTGAGGGTTCAGTAAGTCCTTAGTTGATCTGTTCTCATTCATAAAACTCATCAGTGAGGGCACACAACACGTGCAGCCCGTCCTCATCAGCCGCAACCCCCCCCCCCCAGTAGTTCTCTGATGTATAAAAAGCCCCCTGGGTTGCTGGGAGGGGGGGGGGTCAGGAGAGGGGGGTGGGGTTATGGACACTGGGGAGGGTATGTGCTATGGTCAGTGCTGTGAAGTGTGTAAACCTGGCGATTCATAGACATGTACCCCTGGGGATAAAAATACATTATATGTTTATAAAAAAATTAAAAATTAAAAGAAAAAAAAAGCCCTCTGGGTTACAGAGACAGTCTAGACCATAGGGGCACGTGACCACAAACGCAGCGCCCTGGGGCCTGGATGGCAAATTCTTTTTCTTTTTTTTAAGATTTTATTTATTTGACAGAGATTACAAGTAGGCAGAGAGAGGGGGTAAGCAGGCTCCCTGCTGAGCAGAGAGCCCGATGGGGGGCTCAATCCCAGGACCCTGAGATCATGACCTGAGCCGAAGGCAGAGGCCCAACCCACTGAGCCACCCAGGCGCCCCTGGATGGCAAGTTAGATCACTTGCAATACTTCGCTTTCAACAAAATTGAAAGAGAACCTAATTAAGGTGTCAGCTAATTGGTCATTAGAAACAATTTTTTATGCTCTGTTAACCATGTGCTTTCATAGCATTATAATTCAGAGCAAATTCAGAGAATCAAATGACGATTCCACAACAGAGCCCCTGCCAGCCCTTCTATATGTCTATATAAATGAACTTTGCCAATGCTTGTGTTTATGAAAATGAAAAATAGGAACAGATTTGATTCGGAACTCTTGTCTCAGTCATATGATAAGAATATTCATTCTCAGATAAGCAAACTAATTAGGGGACAAAAAATTCCTCTCCATCCTCATAAGAGCTGTTTCCAACAAGTTTTTAGTTTTCTATCTTGAGTAACTCTGTATCATTATATGTTACTAATAATGAAGGATGACGTAAGCCAGGAAAACATTCACTTAGAGCCCCTTGGTTATTAGAAATGAAAGCAAAATTAATCTTTCGATTTACATACACATTTTTGCAGCAGAGTGGTAGACCAGGAGATCAGTAAAAGGCTTCTCAGCATAAAAAGATGTTCTATTGGGATAAAATTCTGTGAGCAAAGTGGGAATGGAAATAAAAGTTCAAGGTGAAAAGGAATGATAAAAAAATTTCAACTATCAAAGAAGAACTTGTTCATGTAGGTTTTAAGTGAATAATAGTGGGTTGAAAATTGCCGCCGTTCTGAGATCCCACTGGCGACATTCAAGAGTGACAGAAGAGTTTATTTCAAACCATCAATATTTACAGTACACCAGAAATGACATCTTTTGCAGTTACTGAAGCATTTTATATGTTTATTCAAAAAAGTGCAAGGGGGTGCTTCGTTTTTGAAAACCACTTTAGAGGGAGGAGGCAAGCAAAATATCTTCAGGAGTTTGTGAAGTGAGGGAAGGCATTTTTATGATGCTGGGGTTCCGGTCGTGCTGGTGGCTGTAGGACAGGGACAGGGATTGCAGAGCGAGAAGCGGGCACTGCAGGGGGAGCGCGATGGCCCCAGGAACGGGGTGGGCTGAGGCAGTGAGCAGAGACGTCACTGTCACCGTGGTGCCTCCCCAGGTGGGAGAGAGAAGGGCAGTCATCGGGGTGACTTGGAGCTAGAGCAGGAGTGAGCAAGGATGTGAGGGGGTGACCTCATCTTTTTTGTGAGACTGAGAATAGGAGGAAGAGGTTTTGGAAACTTGGTTGTAGGGGAAGACAGGCAGGGTCCAGGTTTAAGGCTATGGCCGAGGCAACGGGACCATCCCAGCTGCTTTATATTCTGCTGCTCCCCACGGCTGGCAGGAGATTGGGTGGCAGCTCCCACCAATGAAGGGATTGCCGGGCACCAAGGAGAACCCAGTCCCGGTCCTGTGGCATCAGCTGCCCACCTGCTGGGTGGGTCTGGTTTCCCAGCTTTTCGCTTGGGAATCACAAGTGGGCGTGGTTAAGAGTGGGCAGGCTTTCCATGGGCTCAGACCATTGGGTTAGTTTCCGAGGGTCCTGGTGTCTTTCCTCTTTCCACAGTACTTACCACCTTCGGACACCCCATACAGTGTATTAATTCTGTTTATTGCGTTGGGTAAGGTGCATGAGGGTGGGGCGCTCTCGTGTTCCCCGGTGTCTCCCATGTCATTAGAACACCCCGTCGCACATAGTTGGTGCTCAGTTAGTAACCAGTGCTTCAGTGAATTCAGTGAAGGAATAAATGTGTCTGCTGATGCGTTACACGTTCATAATTTCCTTCATTAACAAAGTGATTTTCAGGGCGCCTGGGTGGCTCAGTGGGTTAAGCCTCTGCCTTCAGCTTGGGTCATGATCTCAGGGTCTTGGGATCGAGCCCCGCATTGGGCTCTCTGCTCAGTGGGGAGCCTGCTTCCTCCTCTCTCTCTCTCTCTGCCTACTTATCATCTCTGTCAAATAAATAAATAAATAAAATATTTAAAAACAAACAACAACAACAACAACAAAAAAGTGATTTTCAAGCTGTGAGGGAGTTTCTGCTGGCATAGCTCTCTCCACGGGGAAGAAAGTAAAGCTGAACCCCTACCTCACATTCCACACACAAAAAAAATAAATTTCAGTTGGAGCAAAGACCTTAATGCATATAATAAAGCAATAAAAAGCTTGAGACACACTCCAGGAGACCCTGTGAACCATCCAGGAACAGAGGAGACCCTCTTAACGAAGAAAATGTGTGACCACGGAAGACTTGAAGAAAGTAGCCTGATAAGAGATGGCTCAGAGTCAACAGACAGATACTAGATTTGGGGACTGTTTGAAACGCTGATAAGAGAAAACGGGTTATCTTTAGCACAGGAACCAAAGAACTCTCACCAGTTGACGAGCACAGAACACAGTTGATATGGAATCGACTTAAAAAGGCCAACAAGGAAAAGAACAATATTCGATGACCCTCGTCAGGAAAGTGGGATTAAAGTCATCAGAAAATTACACCCTTCTGACTGAGGAAAATATGAAAGAGCAGTGGCGTCTGTCTCCAGCAGGGAGGTGGGGACGAGGCTGGGCTCCTGCGGGGCTGGTGGAAACGTGTATTGTCGCAACCTTGTTCAAGAGCGGCTCATGACATCTGTCAGATTAAAAATAACCACACCTTTGACTCAATGGCCCCACTCCTGGGACTCGCATGGAAATCAAACCCCCATTTTATAGTAAGACATGTAAATCCACCTGTGATCGTGGGATAGTTCAGCTTGCGAAGCGCCGGAACAAAACAGCACCAGTTCCTCTGGAGGGGACAGTGGGACATGCTGCTGGCCTCACGGCGGGCTGTGGACAGCACTGGGCAGGAAGGCGGTGGCCTATAGAACTGCTTTGCAGCAATTTCTACAAGACAGCTAAGTGAGGAACCAGACGGAGAGGACTGTGTAGATGCCCATTTTTTTAAAACTAATAATGGCCAGAAAATAAAAACAGACATAAATGTTTGCCATAAATCCCTAGAAAAGCGTAGAGGAAAATGCTAGGTTGCTGACAGGGCTGACCTGGGCAGGTCACAGCTGTGAAATGGGAAGGGAGGGGAAGAGGAGGGCCAATCAAAAGAGAAAAAATGCCGCGCTAAAAGATTACGTGCGAAGTCCTATTTATGTCAAATGATGCCCGTGTGTGTTGATATGAGAAGTTACCTGCAGACCTATGGGCAAGTTAAAAAAAAAAAAAAGGGCAACGTGTGTAATCAGAGGCTGTTTTAAAACAAAGGTGAGAGCTCCAAGTGCGTGTGTGTGTGTGCACGTGCTTGTAACTGTGGGCCGGGAAGGGGTTCAGGGGTGTCCGGCCGGTCTGAATTGGACCCCCAGGGGCCTGGGCTAGGAAGGTGTGCAGGGTGAGGAGGTGATTAGCCTTTTCATTATTCACCTTGACTGTGAGGGAGGGAAACTGTCTGCTGACTTTGACTGGCCTGACCCAGGAAATGGAATTAAGATCCCGTTTGTTCAAAAAACAAAAAAAACCAACCCTGATAATACTATTTTTAAAATTGTAGGGGTCATGGAATACAAACTTCACATCTATTTTCACTTTAATCCAGTTTGTACTGATGTTCAAGAAACTTCTGTGTCTGCTCACTCGACCCCGCATTATAGTTCCTCCTGGTCTGTAAAATGAGAATTTTTGAAATGTAAATCCTAGGCTGCAGAAACCTCGTGCAATGAACGTGTTCTGGGTTCTTCTGTCCTATCCCCCTCCCCACCCCCCCTGCCTCCGCAGCACACGACGGGATCGTGATTAAGATCGAGGTGCAGACCAACGACGAGGGCTCCGAGAGTCTGGAGACGCCGGAGCCCCTGATGGGGCAGGTGGAAGAGCACGGCTTTCAGGACTCGGAGCTGGGTGACCCATGCGGAGAGCAGCCGGACCTGGACATGCAGGAACAGGAGAACACACTCGAGGAGTCCACGGAAGGTTCCAGTGAGTTCAGCGAGCTCAAACAGATGCTGGTGCAGCAGAGAAACTGCGCAGGTCAGTTGGAGGGGGTGCGGGCTGTTGGGGGGAGCTGCTGCCATGAGGCCTGCAGATAGGCCCCTGCCTTGTGGGAAAGCCAGGCTTCCCTTCAGACAGGGCCGTTTGACCTTGACGGGTTGACATGTGTGACAACCTCGGGCACGGCCTCGGGGGCGGGTTTCCTGCCTCCGGATTTATAAGAGTCTGTCTCTGGGCTTGGAAGAAGGCATTACATCCAAGACAAAGTCAGGTGCAGACCCAAAGGGATCTCCGAGATCACCTCTCCAGCTCCCTCCTTCTACAGGCAGAGAAGACCAGACAAATTGCCCAAGGTCATGCTGTTATGGCGAGTCTAGAACTTCCATCTCTGCTATGTTCTTTTTTTTTTTTAAAGATTTTTATTTATTTATTTGAGAGAGAGACAGATCACAAGTAGGCAGAGAGGCAGCCAGAGGTGGGGGAAGCAGGCTCCCCGCTGAGCAGAGATCCCAATGCGGGACTCCATCCCAGGACCCTGAGATCATGACCTGAGCCGAAGGCAGAGGCTTAACCCACTGAGCCACCCAAGCGCCCCTCTGCTACATTCTTGATAGTTCTTAGGTCACATTAGAAGTCCCAGTAACCCAGAGAGCTCAGCCCTAGCCAGGCATGTGTTTTAAAATAACAGACTGAAAAAAAAAAAAAACAACTAGACTGTATGGTCTGTTCCTGGTCTGATCTGGCCATCGCTCATGTTTAATTATAAAACCTCTGGGTCACCCTCCTGCACACTTTTGGCTCCATGTGAGTTCAAGAACAGTGAGGAAGTAGGTTCTCAGTGGCCTGACCTCAGGACATCTTTTGTGGCTGATTTTCTGATCCTGAACAGTCCTTTCCACCCTGAGAAAAGCTGGATCTGGTCATCACAGCGTACTTTTCATATACAGCATGAAATTCAGTGAGCTGCCATTCATTCAGGGGCTTTCAACTATAGTCATAAATGAAATCAGCCTGACTCTTTCTTGAATCACCCCCATCTAGTTTTGGAAAGAAGATTATACTCAACTTACATGAAGGTGAACTGGGAAGCTTTTTCTCTTTTTTTCTATATTCTGAAAATAATGTATAAGATAGGAATTAAGTGAATTCTACCAAATTTTTAAGGAACACACTTCACTTAGGTTTTGATTTTTTGGTTAGATGTTTTCTTTACGTGCCAAAGAGCCATTAATTATCATAGCAGTTTTTTTTCTTTTTTTTTTTTTAACCTCTGATCTCCTTTTATTTGATTTTTTTTATAATTTTTATTTTTATAAACATATAAAGTATTTTTATCCCCAGGGGTACATGTCTGTGAATCGCCAGGTTTACACACTTCATAGCACTAACCATAGCACATACCCTCCCCAATGTCCATTAACCCACCCCCCTTTCCCAACCCTCCTCCCCCCAGGAACCCTCAGTTTGTTTTGTGAGATTAAGAGTCATTTATATCATAGCAGTTTGGGTACTATACTATTGGTACATAGAAATGTATCCACATCCATTTTATTTAATAGGTTTTTAAAAGTATGGTGCTAATGATTGGTTGTTGTTGGGTGTTGGTTTGGTTTTTTTTTTTCTGAGACTTTATTTAACACAGAGGGAACACAAACAGAGGGAATGGGAGAGGGAGAAGCAGTCTTCCCCCTGAGCAGGAAGCCCGATGCAGGGCTCGATCCCAGGACCCTGGGATCATGACCCTAGCCGAAGGCAGACGCTTAAGCGACTGAGCCACCCAGGTGCCCCTGTGCTGATGACTTTTTTACATTTTTTCATTTTGCCTGTAGAGAATCCCTTTGCAGGTGGCCTTTCCGCACTTCATAAAATATCACAGACATCTTGCTTGGTCAAAGATGTGGATCTAACCCCTTGCTTCTGAATAACCGCATGATAATTCCCCAAAAGCATTTTAATCCACAGGCTGTGTCTGTAAAACAGGAGAAGGTGCAGGGCACATTGTGAGGCTGAGCTGCAGCGGGGCCTCAAATAGAAATGTCAGCCTGCCCTCTGGGCCTTCATTCTAGTGGGACCTCAGGAAAGTTCACACGGTACTTGGTGGGATTTTGCATCCTGGATTGCGTCCCTTGCTGAGAATCCTAGCAGGGCCCAGGCAGTGCTGGCCATGACGAGAGGCCTGAGCTGGAACTGGCCCATCTGTGTCCTAACTGTGACCCTGCTGTTCCTTGGGTTCCGAGGAGCAAGAGGAAGTCCCAAGGCCCAGTGGTCACTACTGGCTACTTTGTAAGACCTGGGCCAGCTCACGCACACCACTAGCTTGTTTCCCTGGCAGTTGAGGGGACAGACTAGATGGTCCCTAAGTTAGAAGCTCTGAAGAGGTCTGGCTTTACTTACTTAATTTGGAACAATCACTAGGTATCTCTGGGCTTGGAGGCCCCGTGTCTGTGAAATGGGGCTAATCCTTGCTTGGCTTATCCCATAAGAGATTGTGAATAAAACAAGCTCTCAGGCAAGACCTGGAAAAGTTCTCATTCGTTTGCTGTTAAGAATTCTGCAAAAGCAGCAGCTTCCATCTGACGGGCTCAGAGAAGGGAGTGCCTTTCTCGTGTCACACAGTGACTAAAAACAGAGCTCTCCAAGTAGCCGTGTTTAGGGAGTACATAAGTACAAGGCATTTAAGAAAATGCAAACAGAAGTCAGAGGGCACTTTTCTCTAGGACTAACATTCTCGGGGAACACTCTAGAAACCATGTCGAACAGCTAACATCTTGGACCCTGAAGGGCCAGCCCAGAGGACGGAGAGCCGGGGAGGACGAGGAGATCCTACAGTTGTGTTCAGGGAACCCCTCCCGGGTGGGAGGGACTGCACACCCGAGGCTGGGGGAAAGGCAGGAGAAACCTGGGCCCTGGCTTCAGACTTGGTAGGGTCACAGCAGGTGAGTCGCCCACCTGTGTGGGTGTCGTGCTGCAGGTGAGGCCAAGGTCCTAGGCCCTGGGCAGGCACCCCAGTGAGTGTTGCTGGCCCGGGAGTGGTTGAGGGCCGCACTTTGGGACGGTCAAGAAGATTTAAGGGCAGAGCCGGCACTGGAGCTGGGTGGTGTGTGATTTGGAGGCAGGGACAGGAGGGCGAGTGCAGGCACCTCGGGACAACCCCCTAGGTGCCTTCAGGAAAGCCACAGACCCGGGAGGCTGGGGGATTTGGGGTAGAGGAGGCCTTAGAGCCGGAGGAGCCTCGGGTAGCTCCAGTGGAGAAGGGAGGGTCCGTGTCAGGTGGTGACCTGTAGGCACCCTGGGCCCGAGTGCCCCCCCCCCCCCCGCCCCGGGGGCCCTGCGGGCAGCTGCTCACCACCCGCTCCGGAACATGAGCACAGACAGGGCCGCGTGCCCCTTCTGAGCTGCACAGGGTTCCCAGAGAGGGTTCCTTCCTGAACCGAGCCCGAGGCCCGCGCGGGTAACACCGGGGAAGTGGGGACCGCGGGCAGCGGGGAGCGGAGGGGAGGGTTTTCCCACAAGGGGCCGAGAATGTGCGGGGGCACCAAGGCGAGGCCACCACACCTGCCTCCGTCCCGGGTGCAGGCCCCCGGGCCGCCGCTGACGTGTGTCCTTCTCTCTCCCTGTCCCTGGAGCAGAGGGGATCGTGATCAAAACCGAGGAGCAGGAGGACGAGGAGGATGAGGAGGAGGAGGACGAGCTGCCGCGGCACCTGCAGGCCCTGGGGCCGCTGTCCGGGCGCTACGAGGCCGCCATGTACCAGACGCCCCTGCCCGGGGAGCTGTCCCCCGAGGGCGAGGAGAGCCCCCCGCCGCTGCAGCTGGGCAAGCCGGCGGGGAAGAGGCTGGCGCCGCCGGCGCACGGGGAGCGGCACCCGGGCGACAGCCGCGGCCCGTCCAGCCAGCAGCAGCGGAACCGGCGCGGCGAGCGGCCCTTCACGTGCATGGAGTGCGGCAAGAGCTTCCGCCTCAAGATCAACCTCATCATCCACCAGCGCAACCACATCAAGGAGGGGCCGTACGAGTGCGCCGAGTGCGAGATCAGCTTCCGCCACAAGCAGCAGCTCACGCTGCACCAGCGCATCCACCGCGTTCGCGGCGGCTACGCGTCCCCCGAGCGCGCGCCCGGCTTCGCCCCCAAGCACGCGCTCAAGCCGCGCCCCAAGTCGCCCAGCTCGGGCAGCGGCGGCGGCGGCGGCCCCAAGCCCTACAAGTGCCCCGAGTGCGACAGCAGCTTCAGCCACAAGTCGAGCCTGACCAAGCACCAGATCACGCACACGGGCGAGCGGCCCTACACGTGCCCCGAGTGCAAGAAGAGCTTCCGCCTGCACATCAGCCTGGTGATCCACCAGCGCGTGCACGCGGGCAAGCACGAGGTCTCCTTCATCTGCAGCCTGTGCGGCAAGAGCTTCAGCCGCCCGTCGCACCTGCTGCGCCACCAGCGGACTCACACGGGCGAGCGGCCCTTCAAGTGCCCCGAGTGCGAGAAGAGCTTCAGCGAGAAGTCCAAGCTCACCAACCACTGCCGCGTGCACTCGCGCGAGCGCCCGCACGCCTGCCCCGAGTGCGGCAAGAGCTTCATCCGCAAGCACCACCTGCTCGAGCACCGGCGCATCCACACGGGCGAGCGGCCCTACCACTGCGCAGAGTGCGGCAAGCGCTTCACGCAGAAGCACCACCTGCTGGAGCACCAGCGCGCGCACACGGGCGAGCGGCCCTACCCCTGCACGCACTGCGCCAAGTGCTTCCGCTACAAGCAGTCGCTCAAGTACCACCTGCGGACCCACACGGGCGAGTGAGCGCGCCCGCCGCCGCCGCCGCCCGGCCCGCCCCGGACACCTGCGGCCGCCGCGAGGCCCCGGGCGGGCGGGCGGGCGGGACCCGGGCGCCCCCAGCCCCTTTGCTGTGAGCCCCCCTCCCCCTCCTTTCGTCCCTCCTCCCAAGGACACCGGGGTAGTGAGACCAGGTCGCTTGCTGCCGCGTTTACCCGGGTGGGGGGAGTGCGCGGACCTGGGGAACCCCTTCGGGCTGTTAATTTCCTTGACAATAAAATGGATGAAACCAATCAGCACGGGGGGAGTGATTTAGCTGCCGGCCACTCGGAGGGGCGGTGCAGGACCACTTAGTTGGGGACTAGGACTTTATAATTACCTTTTGGATACTGTGGTTCTATTTGATAATAATAGAGTAATTTTTAAAAGACGAGCGTTTCCTGTTTGCCGTTTTTGTTTGGTTTTGAAGGGGAGGGCTTGAGAAGGTGGCCGAGGGACCTGTGCCCAGAGTGGCTTGCCAGGTTCCCTTGAGCCCCTCTTCTGTGCTCGTTCCCCGTGTTGGGCGGCGGTGGGGGTGCAGATCCCACGGATTATAAGGTCAAGGAGGAGACGGGGCTGCCGAGCTTGAGGTAGTGAATGGGGGTACGGAAGGGCAGCAGCTGCGGCGAGGGGGGGGCGAGGGGAGAGCAGGGCTCGGTTGACGATGGTCAGGGAGGTTTGGAATGCGCTGGGGAGACAGTTACACGGTTCAACGGCAAAAGCTACGTGCCTCCCCCAGGACCAGGCCGACTTCCCTGCCGGCTGGAAATGCAGCTCATGGCCCGGAGTGCAGTGGGGCACAGGGAGGGGTGGGGAAGGGGTGCGGGGGCCCCTGGTGCCAGTCCGTGGGGAAACCATAAAAGGCTCCAGTGAGACCTTTTTTATGTATGTTGTACCAAAGCCACCCTCTTTGGAGTTGTCAAATGCGCAGATGCCCCCTGGGTCTAGGGACCACTTCGTGTCCAGTGGCCCTCCAGTGAGACCTAGAAAGAGAAACCGAGGGCACATGACACTGGCCACAGAGTGACTCACCCTCACCCTGCTTCTGGGCTCCCCTGTGACCCGGAGAGAATTCGGGCCATCAGAAGGGACAATTCCTGGCAGCCCGCGGAGGGCCGGGCTCAGCCTCCTCGGCCTGGGGAGGCCAGACTTGGGCCGAAAACAGGGAGAAGAGCTGGAGAGACAAGGACTACTGAAGGGAGGAAGATTAAGTCATGAGTCAGAGGGCGGAGAGGAGTGGACAGCATAATTATGGAGTTCAGAAAAGAATTTAAGAGCGAAGGTGCCGTATTTTTGACTCGGAAGAGACCAAGAGGTCACCAACCACCTCCTTTATAGAGACGTGCAGAGAGGGGAAGTGATGCTCAAGGTGTCACATTTGAAAGGCTGGAACTTCTCTGTTCCTGGAAATTGTCTGCCAGGCTGGTAGACAGAGCAAGCAGCGGGGGAAGGGGTGGGCTGGGACTGGGACGAAGGGCTGGCGAGGCTGGTCTGGGTCCTGGGCTGCAGAACCTGACCCAGGGCCAGGCGGTGACACCGTGTGCAGTAAACCAGAGGTGCCAAGAGTGGGATGGGTGCTCTGCCCACCACAGGAGGAGGAGCCTGGAAAGATGGGCAAGGCCTTGTCCATGCAGGGATTCTTAAAGGGGGGAGTGTGGAAAATGGGCTCCCGTGTGAAGAAGCAGTAACTGGAGAAAGGGTTTATGTAGAAAACCAAGGTCAAGGAGGTTGGCTTGAGGCGGACTCGGCATGCACAGAGGGTCTTGGATCTGGGATCTCCCACAACTGTAGAGTTTGGTTTGGGCGTGTGCGGGAAACCACTGCGGAGCAGGGAAGAGGCGTGAGGCAGTTGGGGCCAGGAGACTGAGGCTGACGGGTGGGAAACCGGCCATGGTCTGCCATCTGGGTGAGCCGGCCAGGTGCAGTGGGCAGGCCACAGACCGTGGAACCGGAGGCTGGAGGTTGCAGGGATGACAGAGGAAATGGTCCTTGGCCACGCCGGCACATCGAAAGCCCAGAAGAGATGTCAGCAGAAGTATTTGGAGATACTTGGTGGACGGCCACTGTCACCCAAAACCTCTACTAGTCCAGGAATTTGAGGACCAGGGGGTCCTGGAGATGTTTAGACGAGAAGGAGACCACAGTGGTCCGGGGAGGTCACAGTGACTTTTGTTTGTTATACATGGTTACCAGGACATCCTCGGGCCATCGTGGCTCACGTAGGAATGGTGAGCCTTTCTTTTCCTAGGAAATCTGGTTGTAAAGGGTTAAATACAGTCGGAGACTGGTACTTCTTGTGCAGAACTGGGCTGCAGGGGGTTCTCTGTAATTCTACCTTCCCTCCCTTGGCTCTAAACCCCTCTTCATGCCTCTGCCCCCGAGGGGCCCTGAACTCCAAGGTGTCCTCCTCTCGTCCCAACTCCCTGGCCCAATCGTGATTCTCACTTTCTCACCTCCCATCCACCATAATCTCTGCGGCGCCAGAGGCCAACAGCTGTCAGAGGACAGTCACTAGAGCGTAGACCGACTCCGGAGTCCGACAGGTGTGCATTTACACTTGACCGTTGTATGGCCTTGAAGCAGTTAATTAACAGAATGTCCACCTCGTCATCTTTTCAGTGGGGATAATAAGCCTTCCATTGTTCTGAGGGGTCAGTACCATGCAGAATAGATAGATAGCAAAGACCTTGGTGCATAGTAAGTTCTCGATAAAAGCTTGCTAATTTCATTATTAGCTCATGGTTAAAGACGACTTGGTTTAGTAAACACGGAAGTTCAGGTAGGTAGTGGGCTGGTGCTGGCACCTGAAAGAATGAGTCTGTGAGAAGGAAACGTCCCCCACAGGCAGAATTGGAAAGGTATTTCAGCGTGAGGACATTCAAAGCACGCAGACAACTCCATCCTGGTCTCGAAGCCAGAGCGGACAGGGATTTAAACTCACCTCTCAGCCACAAGCCAGAGCCTGCAGTGGGCAGCACCCCACCTTTCTGGGGATCGGGCACCTTTCCCAGGGTTTTCTTAGGGGGCCCTTCATTGAACTAGAAGGCCAGACTTTCAAACTCCTATCTTGTCAGTCGCCATTGGCCCCACGGAGTTGTGCACCAGAAAGAGTAATTGTCACGAAGCAAATGCTTCTTTTGAAGACTTTATGTCACACGCATTTTATAGGTGAAGAGCTTGAGGCTCCGAGAGGTTAAGAAGACCCGAAGTCACACAGCAACCAAAGGGTACGGTCAGGATTTGAACTCCGGCCTTTCCACCTCCGAAGCCCACGAGCCTGACCGCCGCGTTCTTTCCCTGGGATCTGAACGGTCTTTGGAAAAGGCAAGCCAGCCCTTCTTTCAGATTGTTTCATTCTATCCTCAGGACAAACTTTGAGGAAACGGTAGACCTACTGAGCTGGACAGGCTCTGAGCCATATATTTGCCAACATTACAACCATAGCAAGAGACTAAAAAATTTTTAGAGGCAAAAAAGACCTCAGGGTCAAGTCTGTGGCATTGCAGCTGGAGAAATTACTGTCTGTGCTGCTTCCTCCCTCAGGTGTGTGTTGGGTGGAGGAGGCCAGAGGGGCAGCGAAGGGAGCAGGGGCTGGGTCCAGGGCCCTGGGGAATGCGCGTTGTCCTACAGCTCCCAGTGCTGAGGAAACACCAGTACGTGCAAAGCGGAGTACTGGGCTCCAAAGCCAAACAGAGAGGGAAGAGGAAGCCGTCTACCACCTTGACGGCGCTGAAGACTGCGGCCTAGTCCTCTCGACCAGGCCTGTGGGGGTCTGGAAAGCTGGGACCATCACAGGCACATTGAGGCAGCCGTCTTCACAGCAAGAACCCCACCTCCATCCTCTGCTCTGTCCCTCCTGTCAGGGTAGCTTCAACCGGCCGGGTGTCTGTGGGAGACCTTTCCCGAGGCACAGTCAGGGAGGCTCCTGGATTAAGGGATCAGGGACGGAGGCCTCCGGGCCCTACTGTTGCCAGGGCAACGGTGAGTCAGGCCAAGGCCTCTCCTCCAGCTCTGGAGAGCCGGTGGCTACTGAAGCCTCTCGCTGCTTCCCAGGCATGGTGGCAACGTCTAGGTTTCAATTTTTTTTAAAAATCCATTCTGCCTTTACCACTTCTAGCTGGGTTCCTTGACGTGAGTCCTGTTAGTTCAAATATAATAGAATCTAACACTTTTAATTTTACTTCCTGCAAGAGGTCACTCCAGGCTAAAAGGATATATATATATATATATATATATATATATATATATATATATATATATATATATATATATATATATATATTTTTTTTTTTTTTTTTAAAGAAAGGGAAAGAAGAAAGGAAGGAAAAGGAAAGAAAAACATTAAATCTAGCACTAACGGTGGCCTTACACGAGAACTTCCGGTCAGCGATGAGCCCCAGCCTGGAGTTCATTAGGGACCGTAACAATAACCACAATTCACGGGGTCTTGCCATGTTCCAGGCACTATGCCAAGTCAATGCTTTCATTTCATCTCATCCTGTGACGACCTGTGGAATCGGTATTCGGTCCTGCTTTTCCAGACGACGTTCAGAGAGGTTAAGCCATGAGCCTGAGATCACATGGCCAGAATTGAAACCTCACTGTGTGGGACCAAAGTGGGTGATGTTATTAGGGGCTGATTTATACTGTCCCCCAATTTCATCCATGTCGATCCTCAATGAAAATGGCAAAGAGTACTATTTCTCTCTGATTCACAGCTCCGACTGTCCCGTGGACACTTGGGAAGCTCGGCAGGCAGCCACCCTGGGCAGGCCCAGCTCACCTGCGGGCTGGTCAGGGTCATGCAGAGAGGTTGCTGGGTGCTCCCATGGGTGGCCGCCCAGCTAGTCCCTGTTTGTTTGTTTTTTTTTTTAAAGATTTCTTTATTAACTTGAGAGAAGGAGAGCCGGGGGAGGGGCAGAGGGAAAGGGGGAGAGAGAGATCCTCAGACCGACACCATACTGAGCACAGAGACTGATGCGGGGCCCGATCCTGTGACCCTGAGATGTGACCTGAGCCAAAATCAGGACTTTGCTGCATAACCAACTGAGATACCCTGACACCCCTGGCCCCTGTTTTTAAACATGAGTCCCCCTCCTGCTTCAGGCATTTGGGAAGAGAGCTACGTGTTAGGGTCAGGGCTCCCCTTCTGTTTGTTTCAGAAGTGGGGACCTAACAAGCCATTTGCTTAACAGAGAAGGAGCTGGGTGATGGAGATTATTACAAAGAAAACGCACCTGCTAATAAAGTCACACTTTCGCCTTCCAGGCCTACACCACCTCTTGGTTCTCACCGTCCCTTCCACCGCCACCGCAAGAACGAAACTCCCTTTCGCTTTGTAAAATAATACGCACGTTCTCAAAATAACTCAGGTATAAGACAGGAGTACCACTACTGTCTATCAGCTAGAGTCATGGAAAGTTGAATTTTAATGGCAAAATATACCAATGAAAATGTCTATGCTCATTAGTAATTCTTATTTAAATAATGAATATCAGGATAGCCATTTCCTTTGAGATTCAGTATCGTCTAAGTATACAACCTTTTTAAGAACTATATTTAATCAGGGGCGCCTAGATGGCTCAGTAGGTTAAGTGTCTGCCTTTGACTCAGGTCATGACCCCAGGATCCTGGGGTCAAGTCCTGCATCAGACTCCTTGCTTAGTGGGGAGCCTGCTCCCTCCGCCTGCTGCTCCCCCTACCTGTGCCTGTTTTCTCTCTCTGACAAATGAATACATAAAAATCCTTTTTAAAAAATGCGATTAAAAAAAAGAACTATATTCAATCGGTTCTTTGTTTACAGGGTACACAAATACTAAGGCTGTGCCCTCAAAAAATTGAAATTGATTGGATTTAAGGTAAATTCAGCAGAAAATTAAGCAGGTTATGAAACATGACTTTTGCCATTCTCCCACTGAAGATATGACCCAAGAGCCGCATGGTTCCACAATCAGATTTTCTGCAGGCAAATTACTTATACAAATTCTAAAATCTAAGAGAAAATAATTTTGTGTGTATTATCCTGCTTAGATTAATCGTCATCCCTAAAAGTCACATTAATTTTGTCCAAAAGTAAAAGCAGTACATTGGTTTGTATAGTCACCGCTTTGAACAATTTAATAACATATATCCAACTAAAATAACGATTATCCCTTCCCATTTAATGCGGTGGATTCCTTCGCTTATCTTGACTTGATGATTTACTAGCCAAAGGTTTGTAATACGTTTTGAAATAGGTTTGGGAAAAAAAAATGAAACTTCAAATATTTCAGAACATGCCAAAAAACCAAGTCAATATCCAGACCAAATTACACCAATCTCCAGTATATTTAATTTAAACAGTAGACATACGGAGAAGAAAGATACATTTTTCTTGCCCGAATCTGTGCCAGCTCCTTCAAGTCTTGGAATGAGCAGAAACTGCATACAAACATACTTGGGTGTTCATTTTACCAAAAAGACGAACTCACATTGGTATGTAATAATTGCATAATAGACTTTCAGAATTTAATTTAAAAACCCTTCTCTCCCAAAAGAAAATAGCATTGTTATTTGCTTTCTGTGAGAGGAATTTCTGAGTCCCAAACAATAAAAGTTTATCTTTTTATTGAATGAGCCCTTTATTTCTTCAAGAGAAGGTATCAATTCTCCTCCGAAAGTGTAACAGAAGAAATCATTTTATTTACCACCAGTATGAGGACGTTTAACCACCTCCACACCTGTGAAATGAAGAAATGAAATCTACAATATTTTAGAATCTCGGCGTAAGGACAGGACATCTTCATTACATTTACAGTGATCAGCCAAACGCTCTGCGCTTCATCTGTGTTTTCAGGCTTTTGTTTTTAGCCCCAGAATCCCGTCTAAACACCAACCTCTTCGCAACGTAAACAAGTGAACTTCTGGGGGTCGGGGGCCACGTTGGAGCACCCCCACCTCCGGGCAGGGCCTACGCCCACCTGCTCCGCCCTCTCCGGCCCCGGGGCTGCGCTGGGGATCTCTGACCACCCTCGTCCCTTACTCCAGCTTCTCCCAGTTCAATCCAAACTCTGTGTGTTGCTTGCACCCAGCGCCACATCGCAGGCTTACTTAGTTCCCTGATAGGACAGGGGGTTTCTTAAGTTTCTTTCTTCTTTGGGGGGTATATGCATTTCTACTCTCTGTAACCTCTCCATCACTGGGCAGATGTTCTCATCAGACAGTGGCGAATCGCAGTGAAATCCAGCGAGGTGACACTCTCCAAGAATCCCTGGAAGGCAGGGGGAAATAGCACAGATGGCCAGAAAAGCCCTGTCAGAAGCTGCAAGGATCCCCAAAGTTATTTTTACAGCAGTCGCCTACACGGGGAAGGCGAGAGGAGATCCAGGTCCAAGTGGCTCCTGCAGGACCCATGGCCACACAACATGCCTGCGGGCAGCCTGGACGGTCACCTGGCTCCTGGGGGCCCCCCTGGGCTCCCCCGAGCGCCCCAGGCTGACCCAAGCGAAGGGGTCCGTGCACGTTAAGCGATGGGGTGAAGGAGCCACAGGTGAGTGCGCAGGACGGAACACAGGTAATGGCCCCGTCTCTGCCCCATGGGGATGCAGACGATTTTCTTCATTCAAGCCAAGCCAAAGCCTTCCAGAGATACGCATTTTATCATTCCCTCCGATATTTCAGCCCCAGTATTAGGTAGAGCCTCCGGGTCACTGCCAGATCCCCCTACGGCAGTCGCGGGCTGCCCAGGGCGACGACAGAAAGCCTCCGGGCTGCCCCGCCTCGGGAGGAGGGTGACGCAAGGGCCCGCAGGCAGCGGAGCCGGGCCGCGGGCAGAAGGAGCGGGTGGCGTCTCCCAGGCCGCCGGGGAGCCCTCCCTCCCCCCCGCGGCCTCCCCGAGCGCGAGCCCTGGCCGTCGTCCGTCTGTTCGCACAGGCCCGCGGCGCCGCCGAGGCCATCCCGCTCCCGGCCGTCGCACGCTCAGCCCCCGCACGGCCCGGGTGGCCCCGGGACGCGACCGCCCGCCGCGCGGCCCCCACCCCCCACGCCGGCCCCGCCGCGCCGCGCGCCCCGCCCCCGCGCCGGCCCTTCCCGCGCGAGCCCTCAACGTCCCGGCCCGCCGGGCCCGGAGCGCGCCCCTGGGTAACGGGGCCCGGCGCGGCCAGCCGTGCTGCGAGCTCACGGAGGGGCAGGAAAGCCACAGTTTTTAATTTTAAAACGGTATTTCTATGGACTTATTTTAAATACACGTATATATGCGTTTTGCGCATTTAATCTTTAATGGCTTGAATTTTTAAAATTCCTCGGCCCGAGCGGCCTCCCGCCCCGCCGCAGGAAGCGCCCCCGGGCCCTCGGCCTCGCTGCCCGCGCCCCCGCCACGTGGGGCGGCCGCGGCCGTGCTGCCCCCTGCCGGCCGGAGCCCGGAGCCCGGAGGCCGCCGCCGCGCGCACCTGGCCGCCCGCGGCCGCTCTAGGAACGCGGGCCTCTCGGTGGTGGCGCGGGCGGCTGCTTCGCGCCCACCAGGGGGCCGTCCCCAGAAGCCGGGGGGTCTCTCCCTCCGGGGCGCCCCGGGGCCGCCGCCTACGCCGCCTGGGGCCACCGTTTCCGGCGTCCTCGGCTCCTCGCGCGCCCCGCCGGCCCGGCCCCGGCCCCCGAGCTTCGTGGGGCCCGTTCTTTGTGCGGATCCGGGCGCGAACACAAAGGCGAGGCCTCGGGGTTGGCCGCGCGCCGGTGGGGGCGGGGGGGGGAGCCGCAGAGACCGCCCCGGAGTCCCGCAGCCGCCGGAGGGGAGAGCGGGAAGGGGGTCGCGGGGCGCCGCGGGCCGCACTTCCTTCGGCCGCTGCCCGCGGGCTCGGCTCGCCGGAGGCGGGCGTCTCGTTGCCCCCGCGGAGGTGGAGCGGGCCGAGCGCCCTGACGACGGGCCGGACTTGCTTGCGCTTTCACACAAGTGCAGTTCTGGTCTGGCTGTCGCCGAGAGGTGGCATTGCCCTGTCAAAGGGGATGGACTCCCCCCGCCCCCCCAGGCTTCTGCACACTGCGGGCCTTTCCCCAGAGCGCCCACCAGCTGCTGCTTGTCCGCGGCCGCGGGTCCGGTCCCCGCGGGCTGGGAGCCGGGGAAGGCGGTTTCTGCGGGGCGTGCACAGTCGCCGGGCGTTTGAGGAACAGCGTGTGGGGTTCCGTGCGACCCGGCAAGGCTTTGGAGCCGGGGCTGGGTCCTTGTGGGGCCCGACTCTCGGCTCTCCGTGGATTTGAATGCTTGGAAACGCGGAGCACCTGGACGGATGCTGTGAAAATGCGGATTTGACCGTGATCTTCTTTAGTTTGTCACCCTCAGCGGGGTTCCCCATTGCTCTGAGGGCGAAATCCAGAATCCGAACGGCGCCCACCAGGCCCTACCTAGGTCTGCAGCCCTATCGTGGGCTGTGGGTCAGTTTCCTAGAGTTGCCATAACAAAGGACCACAGAAGTTGAGTGGGAATCTGTTCCTCCCTTCTAGCTCCTGGCCGTTGCCAGCAATCCTGGTGTCCCTTGCCTTATGAAGGCTTAGGTCCAGCGCCTGCCTATGATCACGTGGCATCTTCCCTGTATGTGTGTGTCTCTATCTGGGTGTCTCTCCTTTTATAAGGACAACAGCCGGATTAGATTAAGGACCCACCCTAATCCAGTATGACCCCATCTTAATTTAACTAATTATATCTTCAGTGACCATATTTCCAAATAATGCCACATCCCAAGGTTCCTGGAAGCACATGAATTTGGGGGAACCCCATTCAGCCCCCAAGGGGCTGTCTCCCTGACTCGGGCATCCTGCCCTTCTCTCTGCTCTTCGGCTCAGGCTTCCACCCAAACTGCACCGCCCTCCTGGACCACTCGTCTCCACCCAACTTCCCTTTGTCCCGCAAGGTGTGGTGGAGATGACACTGCCTCAGAGAAGCCCTCCGGAGCCCCACAGTCTAGGGTCACCCCGCCCCATGTCCGGGGTCATGGCAATTATCACAGTCACCGCTGAAGGAGTACCTGAGTGACAGTGTGTCCCTGAGGGACAGGCGTGCCTCCTCCACTAGGAAGTTCCCTCCACGTGGACGGGAGCCAGGTAGACCGAATGAACAATAACAAACCTAAATTCATGGCCAAGGGGACTTACAGACTGACACGGCAGGCCCTGGGTTGAGTCCACTGCAGAGAGCCCATGAGGAGGGTCTCAGAGGCGGTGACCCGGGGACTCAGGCAAGACAATCTGCCCTCAGCCTGGGCTCCGCCCTTCCCTCCGTGGCACACGAGATAAAACCCACCGGCTGACCCTGCCCCACCTCACTGCCCTCCACGTGAACCCCTGTCCCGCTCCGTCCCTTTGCTGTGGCCACACTGGCGCAGGTCGCGCTCCTCCATCCTGCCAAGCTCATCCCCGTCTTCGAGCCCCAGCAGAGCGGTGCCCACAGCCGGGAAGGCTCTAACCCTGACCCACCCACTCACCATTCAGACTTGCACTCAAATTGTCACTTCCCTGAGTATCCATGTCGCCCCTGTCATCCTCCATCCCATCACCCTCCTCCATGTTCCTATCGTGCTTTCCTTCTCTGCAATGATCTTCTTCCTTTGAGTGTTCCTGTCTGTCGCCCCACACCTCTCAGGACACAGGTTCCTCGAGGGCAGTGTTCACTGCTGAGCCCTCGCTCAGTGCTAGGCTGGAACCCGGGACGGAGTGGGTTTTGTCACATGACTGAAAGTTATTTAAAACCCTCTAGTTTCTGTTTCTTCATCTACAAAATGGGCGTCCTCTTAGCTACTTCCCAGGAGATAATAATTGCACCGCCTCAAAGGGTCCTTGGGAGGATTAAATGGGAAGAGGCACAAGTAGGGCCTCCAACGTGCTAAACACTCAACATATCCGAGCCACCATCAATGTCTTAGGTTGACACACATCCTCACCCGGAGGGGACCCAGATGGCGGCTGGGGTGGCAGGACTTACGCCCGGGGATTCCACCCTCCTGTTCCTCCCGGTACCCGCCCCCCACCGCCAGCAGATGGAGTGTGGTGTCATGGAAACAGCCACGCACCTGGACCCGGGAGGTCGTGAAACTGAGTCTCTTGGAGACTTTCAGAGGCTGTGTCCTCATCTTCAGAGTGGAAGAAAGTATTCCTACAAAAGCTTAAATGAGTAATATGTAAATTATAATTTTTTTTCCCAAATTAGTATTCCATTGATTCTTTTGATCTCAAAGCAATTACTTATTAATTATGTCAATAGGAAATGATATTTCTTGCAATTAGTAGAAGGGAATAGTGTTTTGTTTTGTTTTGTTTTTAGAGAGAGAGAGAGAGAGCATGTGCGAGTGGAGGCGGGGCAGGGTTGGGGCCCCGAGGGAGAGAGAGAATCCTAAGCCAACTCCCCGACCAGCACAGAGCCCGACATGGGGCTCAATCCCAGGACCCTGAGATCATGACCTGAGCCAAAACCAGGAGTTGGACACTTAACCCAGTGAGTGACCAGGTGCCCCTAGAAGAGAATATTCCTAAATTTGTAATATTGTTTTTTCTGATTCTGAAAATAATACATTTTATTGTAGAGAATTTTTTTCTAATTTGATAAATGTAAAATATTATAATGTTTTAATTTGGATTTCTTAGGTGCCTCGTTAGTGCAGTAGGTAGCGTATCAGTCTCATAATTTGGATTTCTTTGGTTTTACTAAGATTTATTCTGATTTACTGAGATTGAACACATCCTCGATGGCCTTTGTCATTATATGTGGGCTCTTTAGTCATGAAAGATATTAGTCTGTAATATTTTGTCTATCATAAATGATGAGGATATTTTCCAAGTTGCTATTAACCTTTTGATTTTGTCCACCTACCTAAACTTTTAATGCTTATTAGCCAAATCTATTGCTATTTTCTGTTGGGATTTCTTCTCCTGGAACGCTTTCTTTGCTGTTCCTAAATCAGTTAGATATTCATTTTTACTTTTATTTATACATCATGCTTTAATCCACTTGGACTTTATTTTGGTACACAAAGAGAAGCTTTGGTGCTACTTTTTTTTTTTTTAAGATTTTATTTATTTATTTGACAGAGAGAGACATAGCCAAAGAGAACACAAGCAGAGGGAAAGAGAGAAGTAGGCTTCCCGCTGAGCAGGGAGCCAGATGCGGGGATCTGGGATCATGACCTGAGCTGAAGGCAGACGCTTGACAACTGAGCCATCCAGGTACCCCTAGTTGCTACTTTAATAAATTTTCCCAAATGATCAACCGAATTCTCCCAGCGTAATTTACAGAAATGGCCTTTCCTTTCTGAGTGTATTTTGGACCGCTGTGGCTATCAGGCTATACAACCCAGGGGTGAGGCGTGTAGACGAGCGAGACTGCTTGGATTTGCAACCCTACTTGCTAATCATTGCACGTCGGATTACTTATGTAAGATACAGGGATCTCAGTTTCCTCATCTGTAAAATGGAGGTAATAGTCACAGCCCCTATGGTCCGGGATCGTCTCGAACATAATGATGGCGAGATCAACCTTTGTGATTATTTTATTATGCTGTGACTCTGCCATGGCAGTTCCCAGGTCTGGGACTCAGGTGTGCCATCTGGCCTTAGGCTGTTTTCAGTCGCCTGCTCTAGTAGACGGCCTCTTATTTGCCAGGACAAGCCCTCCAGTGCTGTGCGTGTTCTTTTCACAGTTCTGGCAACTTGGCTCCCCTATTCTGTTTTATTTACTGGGCCTGGTCTCCCATTCATAGCGCAGGCCGGGAGTTAGTTTGGGGAAGACGATACTAGATTTAGGAATGGGCCCATGAGGTCTCTGCGGCTTGGAGAGGGGAGCAGAGTGGAGCAGAGGGCCCTGAGTGACACCAGGGAACAGGGGGAAGAGGCACAGAAGGAGGGCAAAGGAGAGAAAGGACTGCAGGGGGGCAGATGAGAGAAGATGTTAGACGGGGAAAAAACCAGGTGGCCCGTGCTCTCAGCCCCTGAGCTGGGCATGGAGAGAGCCTCTGGAGGCCTGGGATTCTGAGTCTAGATAAGGAGAAGTTCCCCGATTTTCTGCTGCCTCCGGGTGTGGGCGCCTGACCCATTCATCCACCTAACCCGGGGAAGAGAGCAAGCTGGCGTTCAGAGCAGAAAGGCCAGTTCGGGAGGAAGCTGGAGGCCACAGAGGCCACAGAAGCTGGCAGGACCGGTTGCAGCTGGGTGGGGTAGAAGAGTGTGCATGAGACAGGGCATATGTGCCTGGGGGTATAGCTCAGGGGTAGAGCATTTGACTGCAGATCAAGAGGTCCCCGGTTCAAATCCGGGTGCCCCCTGTGTGTTCTCTTTTATCCCACTTTCTAGCAGCTCTGGAGCCACAGGTGAGATCAGCCTTGCCAGTCCAGACAGAGTACATAAGCTACTTACCTAAGTTTATATTTGCCAGTAGGCACTTTAAATAAAGTTAAAAAGAAAGGGGGGGGGGTGTGAAGATTGTCAAAAGGTACAGATTTCCAGTTAATTACAGTTAAGTCCTGGGAGGTAAGGTACAGCATGCTGGCGACAGCTAACAATACTGGGTTGTGCGTTTGGAAGTTGCTAAGAAAGTAGAGTTTTTATAAAGATTTTATTTATTTAGAGAGAAAGCAGGGGAAGAGGTCGAGGGAGAGAGGGAATCCTAAATGGACTCTGCCCTGGAGCTCTCACCACCCAGGATACGACCTGAGCCCACCGGGCCACCAACTCAGTGCCCCAGCGGCCTCTACCAGAGCACCTCTTAAAAGTTCTCATCACCAGGGGACAAATATCTAACCCTATGAGGTGACAGATGCTCACTAGACTTCTTGTGGCGCTCATTTCACAGTATACACAGATACTGAGGTATTAGATCATTACGTTAAACTAATAATACAATGTTAAATGTCAGTTATATCTCAGCAAAGGTGGGACATTTTTAAAAAAGATTTTATTTATTTATTTGACAGAGGGGAGAGAGAGAGCGCGCGCGGACATGAGCAGGGGCAGAGGGAGAGGCAGAAGCGAGCTTCCCACTGACCAAGGAGCCTGAAATGGGACTTGATCCCAGGACTCTGGGATCATGACCTGAGCTGAAGGCAGCCGCTCAACCGATGGAGTCACTCAGGTGCCCCAAAGGTGGGACCCTTTTAAAAATATAAAGTAAAAAGAAACTGGTGAAACCGATTTCTGTATTTTGATGGAATAGATCTGAGACATTGTCATTTCAACATGTAATCAATATTAACATTTATAAGTGAGATATCTTATGTTTTGTGGGATTTTTGGATTCTTTGAAATCTGGTATGCACCTTCCTCCTAAAGCCCCTGTCCCTCAGGACCAGCCACCTGTAGATGGTGCACATTCCTGAGCGGGGGAGGGGGGGGGCTCCTAGGTTTCTGGCCCTTTGCAGGGGATAGGTGGGTGTGGCTGTGCTGGTTGGGGGGGTCCCCTTGCTCCCTGCAGTGTGCTAGGCTGCTCCCCCAGTTATAGAAAAGAGACCTCGGGAGGCAGGTGGCTCTTGGGAAGGTGTAGGAAACCCATGGATTTCCAGGTGCCTAAAAAGCCACCTTCGATTTGCTCCGCAGAACATAGGATAGTTCATGAAAATGCTCTGACACGGGTGCTGAGGTGACTGCCAAACTTGGAGCCAAGTTTGCTACTTAAAGAGAACTCTTAATGCTGACTTTTTTGGTACTGCAACATATAAGTATTTTGGCCACAAGATTTTCATAGGCATTGTCTTTTTGCTTCCACTCAAAGGACATTTCTTCCACACAATATTTATAAGACAAATGTTTCCCAAAAAAGTCCTATAAGACAAAGCTCTTCAGATGAGTATGACGTGTGAGGAAAGTGGTGGCTAAGTCTCATTCTGTCACTTACTCTGTAAACTGGGACGAGCTGCTTTAATCCCGGGTATCACGGTCACGCTCGATGAAGATAGTGATAGTGGTGGTACCACCGAAATGCTTTTTAAGTCATACAGAAATACACCCGCGCACACACACACATAGATGTCTCTCTAAGATCAGTTTCTCTAGCACATTGGAAGTCTTCAGTAAACATTAAGTCTAGTTCTCCCAGGTGTCTTGGGTGTAGCTACCAAAGTGAGAAGTCCCAAGCCGGTCTGCCTGCTCAGGCAGGGAGCATAGCTCAGGGGCAGAGCACTGGTCTGCAGATCATAATGTCCCTGGTTCGAGTCCAGAAGTCCCCTGTGATTACTGCAAAGCTCTCTCCAGTCTGCTGCCGTCTCGTTCACAGCCCGGCATGCAGGGACTCTGAGCCTCTGACGCTGGGGTTGCCTTTCTCGAAGAACGAGGGCTGAGTTCTCCTCTTGTAGAGAGAAAGGTTTGCAGGCAAGTAATGTCATTATTTATATTAAATTATGTGAAAAAGCAAGTGCAGTACGGTGTGTACACTCTGCTACCATTTGTGCTTATTAATAAAGTCCGAGAGAGCCTAGCGGTAATTCCTCCCATGCACGGGCTGTGGGAGGTCGTAAAAGAAGCTGTTAGTCTGGCTTTCCTCCAAGCACAAGAAGAGGGAGGCTTATACTGTGGAAAGAGCCAAGATGCCCTTCAACAGACGAATGGATAAGGAAGATGTGGTCCATATATGCAATGGAATATTATGCCTCCATCAGAAAGGATGAAGACCCAACTTTTGTAGCAACATGGACGGGACTGGAGGAGACTATGCTGAGTGAAATAAGTCAAGCAGAGAGAGTCAATTATCATATGGTTTCATTTATTTGCGGAGCATAAGGAATAACACGGAGGACATGGGGAGATGGAGAGGAGAAGGGAGTTGGGGGAAATTGGAGGGGGAGATGAACCATGAGAGACTGTGGACTCTGAGAAACAATCTGAGGGTTTTGGAGGGGAAGGGGTTGGGACGGGGGTTGGGTGAGCCTGGTGGTGGGTATTGTGGAGGGCACAGATTGCATGGAGCACTGGGTGTGGTGCGTAAACAGTGAATCTTGGAACACTGAAAAAATAAAATTAAATTTAAAAAAACAATTAAAAAAAAAAAAGAAGTGGAGCCTGAAGATGGGATTTGAGTTGCTACAAACTCATGTAAAACTTTGTGGATGAGGCATTGTTTCTCATGGATGAGCAAAGAAAGGTTTCTTGAGATGGGATCTACTCCTGGTGAAGATACTGTGAAGGCTTTTGAGATGACAACAGAGGATTTAGAAGAGCCCATTAATATAGCTGATGACTCAGGGGTCGGCTTTGAGAGGATTGACTGATTGTGAAAGAAGTTCTCCTGTGTGTAAAATGCTATCAAACAGCATCCCCTGCTAGAGCAAAATTGTTTGTGAAACGAAGACTCAGTTGATTCAGCAAACTTCACTGTTGTCTTCCTTTAAGAAATTGCCACAGTTACCCTTTCAGCAGCCACCATTCTGATCGGTCAGCAGCCACCAACACTGAGGCAAGAACCTCCACCAGCGGAAAGATTACAACTCACTGAAAACTTTGGTGATGGTTAGCAATAGGTGTTTTTAAATTAAGGTATATATATATATATATATATATATATATATATATATATATATAAAATTTTTTTTTTTTAGAAAATACTATTGCACATTTAGTAGGCTGCATTACAGCGTAACATAACTTTTACATGCACTGGGAAATAAAAAAATTCTTTTGACTATTAAAAAAAAAGAAGAGGGAGGCTTGGGAGAATTTTGACTGCATAACCTTTTGCACATTTTATTCTTTAAATCTATTTATTTATTCTTAACATTTTATTTTTTTTAAGATTTTATTTATTTATTTGTCAGAGAGAGAGAGCCAGAGAGCGAGCACAGGCAGACAGAATGGCAGGCAGAGGCAGAGGGAGAAGCAGGCTCCCTGCTGAGCAAGGAGCCTGATGTGGGACTCGATCCCAGGACGCTGGGATCATGACCTGAGCCGAAGGCAGCCGCTTCACCCACTGAGCCACCCAGGCGTCCCAACATTTTATTTTTTTAGGGGCACCTGGGTGGCTCAGTGGGTTAAGCCTCTGCCTTTGGCTCAGATCATCATCCCAGGGTCCTGGGATCAAGTCCCACATCGGGCTCTCTGCTCCCTGAGCAACCTGCTTCTCCCTCTTCCTCTGTTCCTCCCCCCTGCTCATGCTCTCTGTCTCAGTCTCTCTTTCAAATAAATAAAATCCTTAAATTAAAAAAATTTAGGGGTGTCTGGGTGGCCCAGTTGGGTCATCATCCCAGGGGCCTGGAATCCAGCCAAGCATCCCGCTCCCGGCTCCGCAGAGGGCCTGCTTCTCCTGCAACTCACTCCAATCGTGCTCGCTCTCTCTCAAACAAATAAATAAAATCTTAAAAAAAAAATATATATATATATATGCATATATATATATGCATATATATATATATATATATATTTACCTTTAGGTTCACTGCAAAATTGAGAGGAAGGTCTAGGAATTTCCCACAAGGCCCTGCGTTCCACCCGCCCCCCTCCCCAAATCCTCCGTGCTCAGCCTGTTGATGCCTGCTCACCCCCAAAACCCCTGGCGACCACTGGACCTTTGGCCGTCTCCATAGTTTTGCCTTTCTCAGGAAGCCACACAGCACGCAGCCTTTCCAGATTGGCTGCGTCCCTCAGTAACGGGCCCTGAAACTCTCTCCCCGGCCGCCCGCTTGTGAGCACCTTTCCTTTCGCGGGGAATACTGTGCGGTTTATTTCTCTCTTCGCCTCCTGACAGTTGCTTCCAACAGCAGGATTTTTTGTGCCTTTTGAGCATTATAGCATATGCATTCTATGAGTCCAGTATTTATCTTTTTAAAATAAAATATATTATTTTAAAATAAATTACTTAAGGTCTCACCCACCAAGACGGGTGGGGGATCCAGCCCGGGTCTGTTTGAATGTCCTCCCCCTTTCCACTGAGTTTTGCAAGAATGCCCAGTGTGTAGGGGGCACCTGGGTGGCTCAGTGGGTTAAAGTCTCTGCCTTCGGCTCGGGTCATGATCTCAGGGTCCTGGGATCGAGCCCCTCATCGGGCTCTCTGCTCAGCGGGGAGCCTGCTTCCTCCTGCCTCTCTACCTGCCTCTCTGCCTACTTGTGGTCTCTGTCAGATAAATAAGCAAAAACAAAAACAACAACAACAACAACAAAAAACCAGTGTGGGCGATCTGCACCGAGGCCCACTCCTCAGCCAGGTCTGCTCCGGCCTCTTCCTTTCGGGCAAGCAGCTTCTGTGGGGGTTCCCCCCGCCCCCCGGACAAGACCTGAGCCCTGGCGCTCCCCGGTTCTGCTGGAATTCTCCCCCAAGGACTCTGTGTTCTCTTGGGAATCAGACTCCTCCACAACCCGAATGTCCTTCCCATCTTGCCCTAGAGGCTGCAGCCAACACTTCCTCCGCGAGACCTACCCTCCTCCACCGTGGGGACACCAAGCCCGTCGAGTGATGGGGCTCGATGCCCCGCTGCAGGCAGCCCACCCAGCCTGCCACTCTCATTTTGCTTGTGAAAACACATACCCTCACACTCACCCACACAGAAATTCTCAAAGACTAGTAGAAAGAAGCATGTTAAATGGACATAGGATCCAAATTAAACAAGTGCCCAGTGGCCAAAGTGGAACTATGTGAGAATCAAAAAGAAAAATTAGTGTGAGTGATTGAAACACATAAAGCAGGGGCGCCTGGGTGGCTCAGTGGGTTAAAGCCTCTGCCTTCGGCTCAGGTCATGATCCCAGGGGGTCCTGGGGTCGAGCCCCACATCAGGCTCTCTGCTCGGCAGGGAGCCTGCTTCCTCCTCTCTCTCTGCCTGCCTTTGCCTACTTGTGATCTCTCTCTGTCTGTTAAATAAATAAATAAAATCTTAAAAAAAAGAAACACATAAAACATGCATTTAAAAATCCATTAGTTCATTAGGAGATAGATATATATAAAAGCTCTCACTGGTCAAATCTGGAGGTTGCTAAGGCACCGATTCATTATTCTGGAAATTCACAAATAAAAGGAAAGAATCAAGCATTTGTTCTATATCAGCAGAACCAAATAGCTGGTAAAGGATATCTTTCCTTTATAAAAGAATTTGAGCTAATGAGGGAGAGGACTGGAATAAAATCATTTGCAGCTCCTAATGACATAAGAGATGTAAGCAAGTATCACCAAGACCCACTAAAGCCATGAGATAAATGTTTGATGGGGAAATTGACCAGGTTAACAACACCTCCACACACCACTTAATCCCAGTTCCACGAACAGAAAGAGCAGCAGACAGGAGCGTCCTGACACAGTTCTTGCAGCGACATCATCTCACCAAGAGGCTGAGCTCTGATCAAGGCTCCTTCTCCAACACTCGCGGCCATGTTGAAAATGGTTGAAGCTGAGTATGATGGTTACTTTTACGTGTCAACCTGACTGGGTCATGGGTTACACAGATATTTAGATAAACATTATTTTGGGGTGTGCTTGTGAGGCATTTCCAGGTGAGATTAGCATTTGGATCAGTAAAACCTAAGTGAAGCCAGTTGCCCTCCCCAGTGCCGCCAGGCATCATCCGAGCTGCTGAGGGCCTGAATGGAAGGAAAGGGCAGAGACTGGGCCGATAGTTGTCTCCTACCTGAGCTGGGACAGTGGCTTCTCCTGCCCCAGGCTACAACTTAGATCAGCAGCTCTCGGGTTCTCCGACCAGCAGGCTCAGGCTAGAACCACATCGCCAGCCTTCCTGGGTCTGTAGTTGGCAGATGTGCAGACATGGGACATCTCAGCCTCCCCAGTCATGGGAACCAATTCCTTACCATAAACCCCTCCCTCTCTCTCCCTCCACATATTTGAGATTTTCCATAATAAAAAATTAAAAATCTCTTTCTCATAGATAAGTCTGTTTGAATATAACAGAAGGAAATTACGCTCCCCGATTTAAAAAAAAAAATAGGATTTTCGTTTTCTGGTTCTGATGAGGGTTTGTATCTTACATGAGTCAGCCGCCGCACATCAGTGCGTGAGGAGGACCACTTTCTTTATTCCTCTTAGCACCATGGAGATAGGTTGACTTCTCAAAGGGAACGTCTCTGAAAAGCAAGGAGAAACAAAGAAGCACGCTCACAGAACCAGTCACTATGGTTTCGCTCATTAGCCAAAAACGGGGGGATCGTCAGCGATGCAGGGGAGGTCACGACTGGATGTACGAGGCGATGAGTGCTGGCTGCTCAGTGCTCCTCCAGCCAACCGGGCTCTTGCCTCAGGCATTGGTGAAATGACTCACTTGCCCAGAGATTGGGGGTGGGTGGGCGGGGGTGGAGGGGTAAGGAGTGCTTTCCTCCAGTTCCTAGGACCTACCCACTTTGGTTTATACACGGGCTGGTGATACCCTTAAAATGTGAAGATGATGCCCTGTGAATGTGAAACCAGAATCAGCACTCAACGGATGGGACTGGCCATCAGCAGAAGTGACAGCTATGACCTTGTTAGCTGCATGGCGGCCGAAGCAGCCTACAGTAACAGGTGACACGCCGTTCTCTCCCTAATGTTTCAGAAAAGAAATCACCCCGTAAGGAACTGACCGAGGTTTCACCTAGTCCCGCCGTGCAGACCCCAATTCACTCGTGCGTTAGAAAAACATCTTGCAATGTGGTCCCCAAGCTTTAGTCCCAGAGTTAGACTGGTTGGACTCCTGAATTTCTCTAAACCTTAGTTTCTTCATCTGCAACTTGGGGATAATAATTGTGCCCAGCTCAGGGTGGATATGAAGACACAAAGTGACAATTCACAGAAAGCATTCAACGCTGAGTCGCAGGAAGGCCCCTGCAGGAGCTGTCTCGTAGGATGGAGGGTCCCGGGCTCAGTTGAGGGGAGACAGCGGCTGAATCTTCCTACAGTTCGGGTGCGGTTGGTCACAATGGAGATGGTATCCTACATCTCCCGCCCCTCTGGCTCTACTCCACCCACCCCCCCGTGCCCCGAGCCCCAGCCAGGCAGGGAGAGCTTGCGTCCTTCATACCAGAGGGAAGGGATAAGCCTGGAGATGCAAACTGTCCATGCTGAGCTTTCCCATTCCCGCCATCTGGGCGCTGGGGGTTCAGAGCCAACAGACGGGCACCTGCAGCCAACTCTGTCCCAGCGTGGAAGGGCCACGTGGGCAAGGTGGCCAGTACCAGGGAGCCAAGCAGAAGACGCAGATGAGACCAGCGTGGGATCAGAAGGTCCCAGTGCTCACAATGGGGTCAAGACCAGGTGGCAGACCAGACGCCCACCCGCCCCAAAGGTGGGCGTACTCTGAAAGCCCCTTCAGAACTTAGGCACAGCACAGGGGAAGTTGTGCAGGACCCCAGAGTAGAGTCATTCAATTTCTGTCCTTCAGCAGGTTGGGACACAAAGGAGGGATCAAGCTGTTTTGTAGAGAAATGAGGTGACATATCCTCTAGCCCTCTCTCTGGGGACCAAGATTAGTACACACTTAGCAGGTCAGAGAGTGGAGACACGAGATGGGGAAGGGGTATGTGTGTACAAGAGATGGGGTGACAGGACCCAGCCACACTGAGATGCCCACTTTGGTGGGTGTGAGTATTCCAGCCTCTAGAGAAGGGACAATACTTTGGAATGGGAATAATTTACTAAAATATTCTGTGGCCTGAGGAGAACCTTCAGGAACATTCCATTCCATTTGCTCTGATTGCAGCCTCACTGAGCAACCTTCTGACAGCTAACTTGGTTTCCTGGGGAACCTGGAGGGCGTCCTGGCTTCCTATGGCTCTGTACTGTGAGGCCAACTAGGGAGGTATTGAGACCCGGGTCCGATCAGGTGGCACCTGCGAATTCGGGGGTCTGCTGGGGGGTCTGGGAGCCCAGCTCCATAGCTGGACGACCACACCGAGGTTGTACCGATTCGGGATTAGCAGACGATGCTCCAAAGACGATTGCTGCACCCTGCTGAGGGGCAGGGGCAGTGTTGAGACCTGGCAGGGGGTGGGGGAGAGTGAGGGGTTGGGGGGGCACAGGGGAGGGACATGAGGGGGAGCAGCTGCTGGGGAGGGCACCATGAGAGCCCGAGCCTGACGGTTCACTTTGAGGCCTCGATCCTGGGAAATCAGGAGAAATGGGCCACACGTGCGCTTATGTTCAACAAAGTGCTATTCATAGTGCTGGAAAATATCATCCACTTTCCAACACTCTCGACCCCCCCTTTTTTTTTAAGAAAGGCAGACTGCCGCATACAGCACCTCATTTGTGTGTGTCTGGAGTATGGGAGTGTGACTAGCCTTGACTAGTCTCCATCGTCCCACAGCCAGACCCGAGAGTTTGTTGGAAGGTTCTAGCACAGGGAGCAGCTGCTAGCAGACTCTCGAGCAAGGAACCAATCTCCTCTACCGGGAAAGGCCAACCTCACTTCAGAGTCCTCTCAATACAAGAGCAGAAAATTCTGTCCAGTAGTACAGGAGAGCATAACCAAGAAAGAGGCAGACAGACACGCAACGTAGGCTCAGTATTGGAAATGGATCACTGCCAAGCAGGGGCTCTTTGAGATCAAGTACCCTGTGCCCAGCCCCCAGGTCCTCCCGCCAGCAGACACCTGGGGTGGTCTTCGTTCACTCTCCTCCCCCCAAAATCTGGGGCTGCAGCTTTCTCCCCGGCCACCCCAGTGCCTCCCCTAGGGTACGCCCAGCCTTGAGAGCCTCTGATTAGTCCCAGGTCTTAGTCCCTGGGAAAGGAAAGCAAAACAGAGCGGCACATGCAGGAAAAGAAATAAAGCATCTTAGATGTGGAGGGATGGGTAGGATCCCTCTGGTACCCGGTAATCACTACCGGCGTCGTCATCACCTGGGAAGAGGGGCATTCACGCGGACATAGGTGTGCGGATGGGAGATGGAGAGCGGCTTCTGACAGGTGGGGAGGCGGGTGCCCAGAGAAGGCGCTCGGCAGCTCCCCGGGAGACCCACCGTGGGAGCACAGCTGGGAAAAGACTGGAATTATGGACGTATCTTAGTAAAAGGACAGAGGGAGGCGGGGGTGTAGCCCAGGAGTAGAGCATTTGACTGCAGACCAGTAGGTCCCAGGTTCAACCCTGGATGTTTCTAGGTGGTGGGCCTTTCACTCCAGTGAAAGCGCAGCTCCTTGCCACCCCTACGCCTCCCAGCATCTATCTTTCCAACAAGTAGTAAAGACTCGAGCGTGTCATGTTTATCTCCTCAGCCATACTCATTTCCTGAAGGGATAGAGAAAATCTGCCCTAGGCTTTCTCAGTGTTTCCCTTGTGCCTAATTATTACCCTCCTGATTTTATTTGTTTATACCAAGCTTGCTTCAAAAAAAAAAAGGAATCTGAGGCAGCTTGCAATAAAAGATACATAAAAGTCCAACCGATCAAACAAGTATATACAGGACTGACTTTACGAGGTTGTCAAAATCAGGGCGACAGAAAGCAGAAGGGGGCATGTCAGGGGCTGGGGACTGGGGGCTGGGGGCTGGGCAGTCACTGATGAACGGGGACAGGGTTTCAGTTTGGGAAGATGAAAAAGGTCAGGAGGCGGCTGGTGGGGCTGGTTTGCATGACCATGTGAGTGTCACCGAATTGCACGCTAAACATGGTGAAGGCCGTGCATTTTATGTCATGTATCTTTTACGACAGTTTTTAAAATTGCAGGGGGAGAA
>PISX010007775.1:0-86702 GCA_004024625.1 Mellivora capensis
TGCCCACTGGCGTCTTCTGCCCCCATAGAGATCCTGACATCCCACTGGCATCTTCTGCCCCCGTAGAGATCCTGACGAGTAGAATTTTGATCTCAGGCTGATTTCATGAGTGATCGGAGTTCCTTGGTAGGTAATCAGCTCACTTTAGGGGACAGGTTGAACCAGAGCATCCTCCTAGTTCCCCGCCATCTTGTCTCCCTAGAACAATCTATACTTTTAATACCATTCCGATCAAAATTCCACCGATATTTTTCAAAGAGCTGGAGCAAATAATTGTAAAGTTTGTATGGAATCAGAAGAGACCCTGAATTGCTAAGGAAATGTTGAAAAACAAAAATAAAACTGGCGGCATCATGTTACCTGATGTGAAGCTTTACTACAAACCTGTGATCACCAAGACAGCATGGTACTGCCATGAAAACAGACACATAGACCAGTGGAACAGAGTAGAGAGCCCAGATATGGACCCTCGACTCTATGGTCAAATAGTCTTTGACGAAGCAGGAAAAAATATACAGTGGAAAAAAGACAGTCTCTTCAATGAATGGTGCTGGGAAAATTGGACACCTCTATGTAGAATAATGAAATTCGAACATTCTCTTACACCGTACACAAAGATAAACTCGAAATGGATAAAGGACCTCAACGTGAAACAGGAATCCATCAGAATCCTAGAGGAGAACTTAGGCAGTAACCTCTTTGATTTCAGCCACAGCAACTTCTTTCAAGATATGTCTCCAAAGGCAAAGGAAACAAAAGCGAAAATGAACATTTGGGACTTCATCAAGATCAAAACCTTCTGCACAGCAAAGGAAACAGTCAACAAAACAAAGAGGCAACTCACAGAATGGGAGAAGATATTTGCAAATGACAGTACAGACAAAAGGTTGATATCCAGGATCTATAAAGAACTTCTCAAATTCAACAAACTCAAAACAGATAATCATATCAAAAAATATGCAGAAGGGGCGCCTGGGTGGCTCAGTGGGTTAAGCCTCTGCCTTCCTCTCAGGTAATGATCCCAGGGTCCTGGGATCGAGCCCCGCATCGGGCTCTCTGCTCAGTGGGGAGCCTGCTTCCTCCTCTCTCTCTGCCTACCTCTCTGCCTACTGGTGATCTCTCTCTCTCTCTGTCAAACAAATAAATAAACAAAATCTTAAAAAAATGGGCAGAAGATATGAACAGACACTTCTCCAATGAAGACATACAAATGGCTCTCCGTCACATGAAAAAATGTTCGTTATCACTAGCCATCACGGAGATTCAAATTAAAACCACATTGGGATACCAACTCACACCTGTTAGAATGGCCAAAATTAGCAAGAAAGGAAACAACGTGTGTTTGAGAGGATGTATAGAAAGGGGAACCCTCTTACACTGTTGATGGGAATGCAAATTGGTGCAGCCACTCTGGAGAACAGTGTGGAGTTTCCTTAAGAAGTTAAAAATAGAGCTTCCCTATGACCCTGCAATTGCACTACTGGGTATTTACCCTAAACATACAGATGTGGTGAAAAGAAGGGCTATCTGTACCCCAGTTCTTATATCATCAATGGCCATGGTCTCCAAACTGTGGAAAGAACCAAGATGCCCTTCAAAGGACGAATGGATAAGGAAGATGTGGTCCATATACACTATGGAGTATTATGCCTCCATCAGAAAGAATGAATACCCAACTTTTCTAGCAACATGGACGGGACTGGAAGAGATTATACTGAGTGAAATAAGTCAAGCAGAGAGTCAATTGTCATATGGTTTCACTTATTTGTGGAGCATAACAAATAACATAGAGGACATGGAGAGATGGAGAGGAGACGGGAGTTGAGGGAAATTTGAGGGGGAGATGAACCATGAGAGACTATGGACTCTAAAAAACAACCTGAGGGTTTTGAAGGGGTAGAGGGTGGGAGGTTGGGGGAGCCAGGTGGTGGATATTATGGAGGGCACGCATTGCATGGAGCACTGGGTATGATGCAAAAACTATGAATTCTATTATGCTGAAAAGAAATTTAAAAAAAGACTTAATGAATGATACCTTTGAGAACAAATGAAACCATATTTTTTCCTCCATACCTGATCTCTCCAAAACTCAGAAACCATCAGTGAATATTCTTATAATTTTATGGCAATACATTTATTAACATAAGTTTGAAAATATTCGATTTTTCTTGTAACAAGTTTTATTTGGAGACATTTGTTATTTTATCAAGATATTGACTAGAATGTCATATTTAAAAGAGGTATGTATATGTGTATATTCAGATATGGTCAGGCAACTTTAAGGAACTAACATCCACTTTATGGAGACAGTAAAGCCTCTTGGAAATATCAGCTTGCAACCTGCTTACAGAGTTTCTGGGAGGCTTACCAGGTGAGTCAAGAAGGTCATGTTCCAGCAGGTGCAGTAACGTTCAGGTACTTGTGTACCTGAAGAAAAGAGAATTTCCTGAAGTCCATAGGTGTTGCTATTTCCCAAGTCTATAGGTGTTGTTAAGTCTGATGGTAAGTATCTGGCACAAATTTTGACTTATCTTCTGGCCTGGGTGGGGTTATAATTGTTCAATCAAGAAGTTTCTTATAACAGTTCCAGCAAAAAAGGTTGTAAAGAGCCTCTATGGTCAACTGTCATTCTTGCTTCACATATGTAAATAATCACACCAAATTCTTTTTGAATTTATACATAAATGGTGAATAGATTAATGTTAATTGGCTACATTTAGTAGAAATGAGGGTTATTATAGAGAAAAAAGCATGTTTTAATAAAAAAACTTTGGCAAATACTTGATTCCAGTCCTGTTCATTATAACCTGGACTAGATCTTGAGATTCCCCAGCTTCCTACAATGTCTGACTACAAGTCTCAAATCTAACGGTATGATTTTTCTTCCACCTTTCTGAGTTGGACTCAAACTGACATTTTCCCTCAAATCCTGAAAAGTAAATACAAACAATATGAGGTAAACTTCAGAAAAATCACCACCTCAGCTCACATGGAGACAATCTATTTGCCTGTTGCTCTGTGGGCCACTCAGAAATCACCAGACACCTGAGAATTCCAAACTAGAAAAATCTGTCAGACTGTCACAGCCTGCTCTCACTCTATCTGAGGATGGTTTGTACATGACATCTAAAATTTTTCTGGTCTGGATACCCTCAGAACTCAGGAATGCTTTATAATTTGTTGCCATCATTAACCATCACTTTTGTTTATTTCCACAGAAATGCCTCTTGATTAACACCTGATTTCCTGAGCCACAGGCCTTACTTTGAGAACACACCTGTATCACCCCCTCCTGAAATAAGTTTAACTAAACCGAACTACTGTCAGGAGAGATCCAACAAAACTAAGCAATCTAGTAGCCCAAATTTGACATGTATAGTTTTGGGAGGTTTAAGAGGAGGGAGGGAACTGGCCAACCAAAGGCTACCCCAAGATGGGCCACTTTTGCATGAACATTATTTAATTTAAAAGCAAATGAACCTCAGTCGTTTTAGGAAAAGCCCTATACCTCCCCAAACTGATTGCTTAAAAAAAAAAAAGAAAGAGAGGTATTAGAAGAGTGTCCTCTTTACCTTACACGCATATCTACATAGCAATACAACCTTTGTTTTCCAAACCTATCCTCTCACCTTCCTACTAGTGCTCTTCTCCTCTTTGATCCTCAGACCCCTACCCTTCCCCTTCACTCATGTAATCATCATGTTGCCTGACTGTCTTTGGAATTCTCCATGTCTGTGTGGAATCACATTTTATTAGGCTACTAAATATAATTTTGACCTGGTAATCCATCAAGTGTCAATTTCATTCTTATTCAGCTAGAGGAACCACGAAGAGTAGGGAATACTTCCTCTTCCACAACAGGCACAAGTGAAGTTTCTCCAAGGGTCAGACAAGAGTAACCAGAGATGTGCATCCCTAGGACTCCTGATAAATAATCCCCTGGGTCAAGGCCTGATCGTATCTCTTGGAAACATGATGTGGAAGTCACCCTGGATCAGAGATGGGTCTTCACACAGTCCCAACTGGTGGAATCCCCTCCCCACACTGTTTCAGGGTCCCCACATCCTTCTCTTCTTCCCACTCCCATCCTCAGTCCCTGCCTTCTCCTGGACACAATAACTCTTACTTTTCTCCCAATCTACCCCTTGTCAAGATCACCTAACCTGACTTGGACAAAGTCCACAGTCCCTGCCATGCCCCACCTACATGGTCCTCCCTGTTCCAACATAGTCTGTGTAGTGCTGAGATGTCATTATGGGACATCAAATTCTGGGGTTCCCTGTGAAATTCTCTGATCTAGCTCTACTCCATTGACCTCACACCTCATTATCCTGAAACACAGCCTTCCTTTCTGACATGTTTAATTTCCATGTTCTCTCCCTTCCCTCAGACACTGTCAGCTCCGTGAGCTAGCAGGCCCTTCTTATCATGGCAAACATTTCACACATAGATAGGCTCACCTGTGACACATGTTATTTGTTCAGCAAATTAGGTGAATGCACACTAACTGGGCAGTGCTCTATCCTCAGACAAACTTGGATTCCCTGTGTCTCGTCCTATCCTGACCTGTCACAGTGATACAGGATTATCAAGCCCAATGCTCCAGAAACAATTTGTGAGACATTTAAATTTGAAAAAAATATGATTTTTCTAAACCATGGGGAAAGGACCCATGGTCAGAAATCTCATTGGAATTCTGTTGAGTTACCTATTATATGTATTTTTCTTTGTTTCCATTGTTTTATTTTTTATTGTGTTATGTTAATCACCATAAAATACATCATTTGTCTTTGATGCAGTTTTCCAAAATTCATTGTTTATGTACAACACCCAGTGGTCCATTCAAATAGTTCCCTCCTTCACAAGTACTTACTGGTTTTACTTACTTACTTAAGATATGGAACTAAGTAAAATCAAGTGAGTAAAACCATATGTTTTACTTTGGTTTTAAATTGAAACTAAGTAAAATGATATAATAATTGACTTTCTCTGCTTGACTTATTTCACTCAGCATAATCTCCTCCATTCCTTTCCATGTCGGTGCAAAACGTGGGTATTCCTTCTTTCTGATGGCTGAGTAATATTCCATTGTGTATATGGACCACATCTTCATTATCCATTCGTCTGTTGAAGGAAATTGTGGCTCTTTCCATAATTTGGCTATTGTGGGCATTGCTGCTATGAACATTGAGGTCCAGATGGCCCTTCTTTTCACTACATCTGTATCTTTGGGGGAAATACCCAGCAGTGCAATTGCTGGATCATAGAGTAGGTCTATTTTTTAACTTTCTGAGGAACTTCCACAGTTTTCCAAAGTAGCTGCACCAACTTGCATTCCCACCAACAGTGTAAGAGGATTCCCCTTTCGTGACATTCTCTCCAACATCTGTTCTTTCTCACCTTGTTATATTTTTTCCATTCAACCTGGTATAAGGTGATATGATATGTCAATGTGGCTTATGACTTGAACCTCATTGATGGCTAATGATGATTAACATTTTTTTCAGATGTCTGTTAGTCATTTGTATGTCTTCATTGGAGAAGTGTCTGTTCATGTCTTCTGAAGATTTCTTGACATGATTATCTTTTTTGGGGGGGTTAAGTTTTAGAAGCACTTTATAGATCATGCATATCAGCCCTTTTTCTGCAGTGTCACTTGCGAATATCTTCTCCCATTCCATGGGTTGCCTCTTTGATTTGCTGGCATTTCTGTTGTTGTGCAGAAGCTTTTTTATCTTGATGAGGTCCCAAAAGATCATTTTCGCTTTTGTTTCCTTTGCCTTTGGAGACGTGTCTTGAAAGAAGTTGCTGTGGTAGATGTCAAAGTGGTTACTGTCTACATTTTTCTCTAGATTCCTGTCTCATGATGAGGTCTTTCATCCACTTTGAATTTATCTGTGTATAGAATGGTGGAGTTTCAGTCTTCTATACATAGCTGTCCAGTTTTCTGAGCACCATGTATTGAAGAGACTGTCTTTTTTCCACTGGATATTTTTTTCTTGCTTTATCAAAGATTATTTGACCATAGAGTTGAGACTCCATATCTGGGATCTCTATTCTGTTCCATTGGCCTATGTGTCTGTTTTTGTGCCAGTACCATGTTGTCTTGGTGATCAGAGCTTTGTAATAAAGCTTTGAAATCAAGCACTGTAATGCCCCAAGTTTTGTTTTTCTTTTTCAACATTTCCATTGCAATTTTGGGTCTTTTCTGGTTCCATACAGTTTTAGGATTGTTTGTTTCAGCACATTGAAAAATGCTGGTATAATTTTGATCAGGTGGAATTGAAAGTATACATGGATCTGGGCAGCATAAACATTTTAGCAATGTTTATTCTTCCATTCCATGGGCATAGAATATTTTTCCATCTTCTTGTGTCTGCTTCAATATCATTCATGAGTGTTTTGTAGTTCCTTGAGTATAGATCATTTTCCTATTTTGTTAGGTTTGTTCCAAGGTATCTTATGGTATTTTGGTGCTATTGTAAATAAAACTGACACCCTAATTTCCCATTCTACATTGTCATTGTTAGTGTGTAAGAAAGCATCTGATTCCTGCGCATTGATATTGTATCCTGATACATAACTGAATTGCTATATGAATTCTAATAATTTGGGGGTGGAGACTTTTGCCTTTCCACAAAAAAGTATCATGCCATCTGCTAAGCGAGAGAAAGTTTGACTTCATCTTTGCCAATTTGAATACTTTTTTTTCTGATAAATAAATTTATGTCTGATTTTTGTTGCCAAGAATTATAGTACTTTATTGAACAATGGCTCCATATTGAGCAATAGTGGTGAGACCACTCAAATGCAAAGCATCTTTGTTATGTTTCTGATCTTAAGGGAAAGGCTCTCAGCCTTACCCCACTGGGAATGATTTTTTGTGTGGGTTTTTCATAGTTGGATTTTATGAAATTAAGAAATGTTCCCTCTATCCCTATACTCTAAATTTAGAGTTTTAGTCATGAACGGATGCTGTATTTTGTCAAATGATTTTTCCACATAAACTGAGAGGACCATGTTGTTTTTCTCTCTTTTCTTATTGATTTGTTCTACACACTGATTGATTTGCAAATTTTGAACCACTCTTGCATCACAGGGATAAATCCCACCTGGGGGTGGTGGATAATCTTTCTAATGAACAGTTGAATTCCATTAGCTAGGATCTTGTTCAGAATTGTGGCATCAATATTCATCAGGGATTTCGGTCTGAAATTCCCCTTTTTATGAGATCTTTGATTGGTTTGGAGAACAACATAATGCTGGTTTCATAGAAAGAGTCTGAAAGTTTTAAGTCTGTTTCTATTTTATGAAACAGCTTCAGGAAAATAGGTTTTATTTCTTCTTTGGATGTTTTGGAGAATTTCCCACAGAATCCCTCAGGTCCTGGACTCTTGAATTTTGGGAGGTTTTCATCACTGCTTCAATCTTGTTACTAGATCCTGGTGTATTCATGTTGTCAGTCTCTTCCTGTTTCACTCTTGGAAGTGTATAGGTTTTCAGAAATGAATCCATTTCTTCTAGGTTGCTTAATTTATTGACATATTACTGTTGATAATAATTGCTGATGATTGTTTATATTTCCTTTGTGATAGTCATGATTTCTCCCCTTTTATTCATAATTTTATTAATTTTGGTCCCTTTTTTTTCTTTTGGATTAGTCTGGCCAGTGGTTTATCAATCTTATTAATTCTGTCAAAGAACAAGCTTCTGGTATTGTTGCTGTTTTCTACTGTACTTCTGTTTTCTAATTTATTGATTTCTTCTCAAATCTTAATTATTACTTTCTTGTGCTTGGGGTAGGCTTATTTTTTTCTTGATTATCTACTTCCTTAATGTGTAAGTAGAGTTGTGGTATTCAGGATTTTTCAATTTTTTTGAGTGAGTCATGGATGGCTATGTATTTTCCCTTTAGGACAGTCTTTCCTGTATCTCACAGGTCTTGTACTGATGTGTCTTCTCTCTCATTGGTTTCCACTAATTGTTCAAGATCTTTTTTGATTTCTTGGTTGACCCAAACATTCTTAAGAAGGTTGGTATTTTAGTTCCAAATGTTTGAATTCCATCTAAACATTTTCTTTTGATAGAGTTCCAGTTTCACAGCACTGTGGTCTGAGAATATGCAGGAAATAATCTCAGTCTTTTGGTATCCATTGAGACCAGATTTGTGACCCAGTATGTGGTCTATTCTGGAGAAAGTTCCATGTATGTTCCAGAAGAATGAGTATTCTGTTGTTTTAGTGTGGAATGTTTTATATATATATATATATATATATATATATATATATATATATATATATATATTCTACCTGGTCCAGTGTGTCATTCAAAGCTCTTGTTTCCTTGTTTATTTTCTGCTTACATGAACTGTCTATTGCTGAGAGTGGCACGTTAACATCCCTTGCATTTAGTGTATTGTTATCAGAATGACCTTTATTTTGATTAACAGTTGGCTTATGTAGTTGTTTTCTCCCATAGATTTTTATAAGTGCTTGATCTCCTTATTGGGTAGACCCATTTAGAAAGCTGTGGTGTCCTTCTGTATCTATGACTACAATATTTAGCTTGATATCTAATTTATCCAATATGAGAATCGCTACCCCAGCATTCTTTTGAGACCCATTGGTATGAAAGGTATTTCTCCATCCCTTCTCATTAAGTATGGATGTATCTTTAGGATCAAAATGTGTCTCTTGTAGACAGCACATGGATGGGTCCTGACACTATCTGATCTGCAACCATGTGCCTTTTTATGGGAGCATTCGGGCCATCCACATTAAGAGTGATTATTAAAAGATAATATTTTACTGTCATCATGTTGCCTGTGAGTCCTTGTTTCTATATATTATCTCTGCAAATTTCTGTTCTATGTCACTCTTGGTTTTTTTCTTCTTTTATAGAACCCTCCCCTTAATATTTCTTGTAGTGCTTGCTTGGTGATCACATAATCTTTTAAAGCTTGACAGTCTTGGAAGGTCTTTATATCTCAACCCATTCTGAATATCAGCCTTGCTGGATAAAGTATTCTTGACTGCATGTTCTTCTCATTTAGTGCCCTGAATATTTCTTGCCAGCTCTTTCTGGCTTGCCAGTGTTTTGTGGACTGTTCTTACATCTCTCCATCTGTACATAAGGAATATCTTGCTGCTAGCTGCCCTTAAGGCATCTTCTCTTAATTTATGATTCATGAATTTCAAAATCACATGTCTGGGGATATTTCTACCCTCATTGATCTTGGTGGGTATCCTCTCTGCCTCTTGGACCCAGACATTTTTTCCACTCTCCAGTTCAGGGAAATTTTCATCTAGGAATTTTTCATCTATATCTTCTAGTTGTCTCTCTCTCCACATTCATGGTGACATTTATTTCCCTAATTCTGTTTTCATGGTTTCTATTTATTTATTTATTTATTTATTTTTAAATTTCATTTATTTTCAGCGTAACAGAATTCATAGTTTTACAACACACCCAGTGCTCCATGGAATGCATGCCCTCCATTATACCCACCACCTGGCTCCCCCAACCTCCCACCTCCCGCCCCTTCAAAACCCTCAGGTGGTTTTTCAGAGTCCATAGTCTCTCATGGTTCATCCCCCCAAATTTCCCTCAACTTCCTTCTCCTCTCCATCTAAGCTATTTGTTCCATGCCTCTTCCTGATTCTTATTTTCTGTCAGTTTGTCTTCTAGATCACTAAACAATCTTCTACCTCATTTACCCTAGCTGTTAGATTATCTAGTTTAAATTGGATCTCATTGATAACATTTTTATATTCGGCTAGATCAGCTCTAACTTCTGCCCCCAGAGATTCTATGCTGCCACTAATGGTCTTCTCCAACCTAGCCATTGTCTGGATAATTGATACCCTGAATTCTATTATTGAACATATTGTTTATATCCATATCCAATAGTTCTGTGGAAGAGGTCACAGTCTCTGAATTTTTCCTCTGTTCTGTGTTCCTCCTCTAAGTCATTTTGGTGAGAAGTGGTTGAATAAATACAAAAATAAGCACACATAAACATTGATAAAAGAATAAGATGGCAAGATGGTTATAAATCTTCAGTGTGGGAGAGGAAGGTTATTTCAGCTCTTCTTGAGTGTTTTCTTTGTTAAAGGTTTCCATGTTTTCTTTGTCAAAGGCTTCAACTTTCTAGGCATCCAGGGAAATTAAAACTGATATGAAATTGAATATGGACAAAGGACAATATGTATATGGATATATATATATATATTCCATATATATATATGGAAAGAGAGAGAGAGAAACACAAGTGTAGGTATGAAAGAAGTTCAAGCTAAAAATTTACTATAGAATGTTATATTAAACATCTAATTGAAATGATAGGTAGGTGGTCCATATATACTCTGGAATATTATGCCTCCAACAGAAAGGATGAATACACAACTTTTGTAGCAACATGGACGGGACTGGAAGAGATTATGCTAAGTGAAATAAGTCAAGCAGAGAGAGTCAATTATCATATGGTTTCACTTATTTGTGGAACATAACAAATAACACGGAGGACATGGGGAGATGGAGAGGAGAAGGGAGTTGAAGGAAATTGGAGGGGGAGATGAACCATGAGAGACTGTGGACTCTGAAAAACAACCTGAGGGTTTTGAAGGGGTGGGGGGTGGGAGGTTGCTGGAGCCAGGTGGTGGGTATTATGGAGGGCACAGATTGCATGGAGCACTGGGTGTGGTGCAAAAACTATGAATTCTGTTATGCTGAAAAGAAATTTAAAAAAAAAAAAAGAACAAGGATCATGAGAATGAATTAAAAAGTGAGAGAGAGGGGCGCCTGGCTGGCTCAGTGGGTTAAAGCCTCTGCCTTCAGCTCAGGTCATGATCCCAGGGTCCTGGGATTAAGCCCTGCATCATGCTCTCTGCTCAGCAGGGAGTCTGCTTCCTCCTCTTGTTCTGCCTGCTTCTCTGCCTACTGGTGATCTCTGGCTGTCAAATAAAAAAAATAAAATCTAAAAATTAAAAAAAAATAAAAACAAATATATAAGTAAATAGAGAGAGAGAGAGAAAGTTGTATCTCCAAAATATACAGGTTTGGGGGCAATACCGGGACTTCAATATATTGGTTTTCCTGATTTGGGGGTTTTACACTTCTTTGGGGACCCTGTGGTTTTTGTCCTCTCATTCTTTTGGCTTGTCTGCTGAGGGAGGGGCCTGTGGCATTGCTTTTCAGTCAATCTTGCTTGGGCCGAGTTGCCCTGCCTGAGGTAATTGGACTCTGTGGAAACCAGTTTTTCTGGCTTTTGTTCCCTGGAGGTTTTTGTTCTTTGGCAACTTTTTATGACTTTTCAGAGGGTCAGAGCAAAGTAAACTGTCAGCACTCAGACCTCTGCCTCAGAGAGAATCCACAGTCTGCTTCCTTCTGAATGGTCCAGAACGCAGAGACTCCCCCTCTGTAAAATTCTGTTGAACACCACAATCTCCCACAGGTAGTGTACACCCCCAGCCATGGTCTCAGTGGTCACCCAAGCCCCCTGCTTGTTTCTGTACCTCTGTGCCACTAAAATCATGACCTACACTGTTCTAGGAGAGCCCTGTCCAGATAGCTGTCATTCTTGGGACTTCTGTTCAGAGTCCATGCCCACACTGGGTGTGCTCATCCCTGGCTGTGTTGGAGGCAGCAGATGGCCATGGACTCAGGGACCACCAACTGCAGCCCTGGCTAGGCTCTCTCATGTGCAGGCGGGCACTAGCTGTGGCCACCCTGGGACTGTAGACTTTGATCCCCACCTGCAGCCACTCAATCCCTGCAATTGCCCCTTAAGTCCATTTGTTATTTTAGAGCACTGTTAACTAGTCTCCATGTTAATGCTAGTTCCCTAGCACAGGGAAATTTCAAATTGGGGTATTACTTTTCAACGTGCTCTTTTGGTGTCTTCCTCCCCATTGTCTTTATCCTCTGATATCAGTCTGAGTACTCCCACTCCTCTGTACCTCTCCACTGATGATCTTCTGCCCCTGTAGAGATCCAGAAGTGTATAATCTTAGATTGCAGGCTGATTTCATGGGAGCGCAGAGTGCTCTGGTAGAAATTTAGCTTAATTAAGAGTACTGGTTAAAATAGGGTCTCCTATTCCTTTGCCATTTTGACCCTCCCCTGATAATATGTTTTTGTTCCTGGGGGTGAAGGATAGTGTAAGTCTCGAGGGAATTTGGATGCATGGTATTTGGGACTAGCTTCTGTGAAGATAAGGTTATTTAATCTTCAATAAAATATAAACACATTAAGGCACTAAGCCAGCCATGAGTTCCTTGAGGAAGGACACACTCTGCATGTGTCAGGTATTTAACAGTGGATGCCAAGCTGTAAGGGGATTTAATTTAAGCCATGTTTCTCCTGCCTTTGTTTTCCCCATCAACAGATTCTGTTAACAGGGTAGCCTGCTCCTGAAACCCAGAAATTTCTCCTCAGTAGAAGAAAAGTAAAACGATGTTAGGCTAGAAGGGCCTAAGTTTTTAAAAGATTTAATTAATTTATTTGACACAGAGAGAGACAGCATGGAGAGTGGGAGTGGGAAATCAGACCTCCCGCCAACCAGGAAGCCTGATATGGGGCTCAATCCCAGGACCCTGTGTTCATGACCCAGCCAAAAGCAGATGCTTAATGACTCAGCCACCCAGGCATCCCAGGAGGGGATTAATTTAAAAGAATGTGGATGATTTTGTAGTCAATCTTCCTTGAGATTAGTCTCAGATGAAAGTTTAGTCTAAATAAAGGAAAAAGCAGACATGTCCAAGGAGTGGGAGTTGCTAAGGGAGACCCATTGCTGGGGAATACCAGTTGTTGTTGTTTTTTTTTTTCTCACTTCCCCACAGGCCTGGAGCACTGTCTGACCATTGAGACTATTGTCATAGGACTGGCAGTAATAATCAGCCTCATCCTCAGCTTGGACCCCAGTGATGGTCAGGGTGCCTGAGCTGCCAGACTTGGAGCCAGAGAATCACTAAGGGACCCCTGACGGTCAATTGCTACTAGCATAGATGATGGATCTGGGTGCTGTTCCTGGGAGCTTGATTGGTACCAGTTCACAACATAACCACTCTAGATGTTGAAACTGCTTCCAGTGCGGGAGATTGAGACCTTCTGGCACAGGGCCCCAGACACAGAAGGTGGCTGTGTCAGCACAGACTGGGCCCAGAACCCTGAAAAGAGGAGAGACATGGAGAGGGTGATGTTGGGGCCTGCAGACAAGAGGAGAAAAAGGGCCTCACATGTCGTCTGTGGCCCCTTCCCTCATCTATGCATCCACACACCTGTGCAGTGAGCAAGGAGGGTAAGGAAGAGAGGGGGTCATGCCATGGTGAAGGTCATCGGTGATCTTGTCTTCTATAATACCACAACTGAGCAGACCCTCCCTGAACTCCCACTTCCCCTTGTCATCCTCGGAGAGGGGGTGGGAGCATCCATGCAAATGATACCCCAGTTCCTGACCACTCACTGGAAAGTGTCTTGTCCCTCATTGCTTCAGCATGTCAGGAGCTGGGCAGGGGAGGAGCTGTGTGATGTCAGGGGGTGGGGAGGATAGAGCTGTGAGCCCTGAGCAGAGGGCACAGGCAGTACCAGGTGGCAGGTCCCAGCCCTGATCCCCCTTCACTTCACAGAAATGGGACCAGATTGCCCCCTGCTGTCCAGAGACAGACACTTCATTGTGTGACAAGGTGATCAGAGCCCATCAGACATATCTCCACATCACCCCAACTGTTTTGTCCACTGTTCCCTGCATTAGGGCTTGACCTGTTGTCCCTATATGTCAACTCCCATTAAATCAGGACTCATTATATGCCCTACCATGAGTCTGCCCATGGTCTCCTTCTCTGTTCCTGGGTCAGTATTGAAATGCTGCCTTTACACAAACTTCTCTAGATCAGGATCCAGTCGAGAACAGTGACAGATCCCCAGGAACTCAGGGTTCTTTCTGTGCAGGAGGCTGGGAATTTCCTCCTATGTTCCTCCTCCCTGTTTTGCAGAGGTCTCTATCCTCTGAGGTTCCCACAACACTGGGGAGTCAGGGAACGATTCTCTCCAGGTTGTGGGTAGCGTATCACATGTGTATTCCTACGGGTTACACCCTGAATATCTTTTTCACCTGTCACTCTTCCCACATGCTGGAAATAATAGTTCACACACTAGTCTGCAGGAGCCCTGCCTTGTGAGGCTATGAGGTACCGACCTCAGAGCACAAAGGGCAAACCTGCTGAAAGTTCTAGGAAGAAAGGAATGACAACTGCAGTTGCTTTGACAGGGACCTAGTGATAGAGCTTATGTTAGAGTCACCACAGAGATAACTTCATATTTAAAATGAGTGTGTTATTTTGCACATAATTCCATTCAGTACAATTTATTTAAACTCAGTGGCAATGCCACTGGGAAGATTCAGATACAATGAGTAGTGTACTTTCCCCATATCCGTGCTTATTGCAGAGAGAATATGATTGGAATGATGGTTAAACTCATGGATGGAAAACAGTGGATCAGGACTGCCTTCTGTTCTCAGTAGAATTAGGATTTTATACACTTTTTCTAAAATCCCTTATTTATACCACGTGTCTGCTCTCCCATATAGGAAAGGCCAACGTGGTGCCCAGTGAAACTCTTTGAGGAGTCTGTTACTATGAACTCAGAACCATCCTGCTGAAAAAATGACCAAACACATACATAGCTTGCAGGATAGAGGGATTTGGAGTCAGACTACTCTCTGGGGTAGACACAGCTCTAGGCCCTGCAACTGTGTCCAGCATGTTCAGGATGAAACAGTATTCATCCAGTCAGCCATGACTACAGGAATGACTTTCACTAATTAAGGACACCTGGAGCCAGGTTTTTCTGTCAAATATCCCAAATCCCAGTGGAAGAGAGGTGGAGATAAGGGGGACAGTGTCCCTGAGATGACAGGTCCGATGGCCCTAGGTTGGAACAGATAAATTTCCATCAGAGTGCAACCTGGTTGAAGATGTCACTGGGGTGACTGAGAGATAGGAAGCCCAGGCCTGAGTGCACTTGGAGTGTTTGCTCATGTTCCCCATGTTCCCTGAGCTCCAGAGGAGAAGTACTGAGGCTTCTGTCCCAGAGTCAAAAGTACTGGTCACCCCCAAGCACTCAATGGAGCCAACAGATGGTCAGAGACTGGGCTGCCTATGGGGACAGACACCCCCTGGGATTCCTGAGCATCAGCCTCTTCCCAGAAGATCAGTTCCCTCAGAATGCATCCTGGCTACCACAGAACCCAAGTTGCACATGATGTGTCCAGGTTTCCCGTTGAAGAGGATTTTGCCTTCTGGAGATTGTGACACTGAAGATTGCTGGGTGAGCACAGGGTGACCCAAACTTCTGGAAGAGCAGAGAGCCTGGAAATTGCAGAGGAGTCCCAGACACACTATTCTCTCATAAGGGGAGAGGGCTGTGTGGTGTGTGTGACCAAACATGAGGCAATGAGACCCTTGTCCTTTTTATGCCTTTGAAATGCTCTGAAGGCTGTTTCTCCATGGTGATTCTCCTTATAAAATTCTTGGGTCCTAAACATACATTTATAGGTACATATCTCAAAGAATTTTACCATAAAAGAATTTATGTAAGCCAGGAGGACTCATGTGAGAGCAAACCTATTAACAATTGACTGAATCAGGCATCCAAGTCTTGTTGAGTGACAAGAAATCTGTCAATTTTTATCTCTGCAGACACAAGATCTACAACTGTGGGGTTTTCAGGTGTCTGGAAGCACAGGGCATGGGGGAGCATGAAGCCCCCTCCTTTCTGCTCCCAAATCCCAGCCAGACCCATTGTCCCCTGTGTCCCCAGGTATCTACAAGGGAGTGAGAACAAGATATTGTTGATGGTTTTGTGCCTGTGTGAAAATACCCTACAGCCTGGGACTTTATGAATCATAGAAAAAATATTTCTGTGGTGGAATTACTGTTCAGAAAATTCTTAAGAAGGAGAATATGGAGCATAAGAAAAGTAATGATATATTTTAAAATATGCTTGTGATCCTTGTCTGTGCATTCCTCTATGACTCTCCATGGCTGGGGATATCAGTTAATTCTGAAGAGGGTAAGGATCAAGAGATCCCATGTACAAATACCTAAAGGTAGATGAACACATCCTTTTCAGTAAAGGTAATAACTTTATTTTGATATTAAAGAGACTGACTTGGGGGCTTCATAGGGGCAAAATAGGTTGAAATTCCAAGTCTATTTTTGTCTCAAGTCATGATCCCAGAGATCTGGGGTTGATCCTCACATCGGGCTCCCTACTCTGCAGGAAGCCTGTATCTCCCTCTCTCACTCCCCCAGCATGTGTTCCCTCTCTTGCTGTCTCCATCTCTGTAATTAATAAATAAACAATATTTGAAATGAAATGGAATGAAATAAAATAAAATAATAAAATAAAATATTGATGGGAGATGGAACTCAGACAAGAGCCAGAGGGAAAGACTGAAGCCTGAGGATGTGAGAGCAGAGAGTGGAAGAGGAGGGTGGGTGTGGGGAGTGATGTCAGTTAGAGCCTGTAGGACCTGGTCCATGTTCATGTGGAGCTGGTTCAGAGAAGAGACTAGGTCTGTGACTAGGTTTACTGTCAATATATCAACTGTGGATACATCAGTAGTGACATTTTATGGAATAAGATGGTGAAACTGATTGCGGAAATGTTCCTCTGGGCAGTGTGTCCAGTTGTAAACAGTTATTTATTCCTCTTCATCTTCTCCAGATTGAGTGGTTATGTGCTGTTGGGCTCTGATAGCTCATCTGTCTGTGTCTTCCTGGGGTGCTCTGTTTTGTCTCACTTTATCAGAGTTACATGACTGTTCCTCTTTCCCTGTTGAAGGATAGATTGTAGTGCAGAAGAGACCAATCCAGTTTGTTTCTACAGGTAGGTTTCTTGCCCCCAAGCAACTCCGTGAGAGCAATGCCGCCATCTTCTGGTCACATGTCCATCTGCAGGCACATGGGAAGCTCTTGCGGACTCCGCATCTGCTCTTGTCACTGTCATTCAACTATGGACTCTGAAAAACAATCTGAGGGTTTTGAAGGGGTGGGGGGGGGGAGATTGGGGGAGCCAGGTGGTGGGTATTATGGAGGGCACGCATTGCATGGAGCACTGGGTGTGTTGTAAAACTATGAATTCTGTTTCGCTGAAAAGAAATGAAATTAATTTTTAAAAAAAGGAAAAAAAAGTGGGAAGGTGATATCTCAATGTAGTTTCAACTTGCATTTCCTTGTTGATGAGTGATTTTTTTTTATTTCATTTCTTTTCAGCGTAACAGAATTCATAGTTTTACACCACACCCAGTGCTCCATGCAGTGCGTGCCCTCCATAATACCCACCACCTGGCTCCCCCAAACTGTCAAAATACCTAAAATCAAAAATACAAAAACCAAGTGTTGGCAAGGATGTGGAGAAAAAGGAACTGTTTCGCACTGCTGGTGGGAATGCAAACTGATGCAGCCACTGCAGAAAACAGTATGGAGTTTCCTCAGAAAGTTAAAAATAGATCTGTCCTATAGTCCAGCAATCTCAGTACTGGGTATATATCCAAAGAATACAAAAACACTAATTCAAAGGGATAAAATGCACTGCTATGTTTATAGCAGCATTATTTAATAGCCAAGATATGAAATAAGGTCATATACATATTGATTGATGAACAGGTAAAGAAGATGATATACAATGGAATATTATTCAGCCATAGAAAAGAATGAAATTTTGCCATTTGCAACAACATGGATTGAGCTAGAGAGTATGATACTAAGTGAAGTCAGTCGGAGAAAGACAGACCTTATGAATTCACTCATATGTGAAATTTAAGAAATAAAACAAACGAGCCTAGGGAAAAAGGAGGAGAGAAAGAGAGAAATTAAGAAACAGACTCTTAACTTTAGAGAACAAACTGATGGTTACCAGAGGGTAGTTGGGTGGGGAATGGGTTAAATCTGTGATGGAGATTAAGGATTGTACTTGTGATGAGCACCAAATGATGTATGGAATTGTAGAATCACTAGATTGTACACCTGAAATTAATATAATACTGTATGTTAACTAAAAAAAAAAGTGGGAAGGGCATGCCTCAGAGGCATCCAACATGGTCAGGTTGAATTGTTGATGTTAGTCCACTCCATGTGGAATGGGGAATCTAGGGATTTCACAGGGAACATTTATACAAAATAACTAAGCCTATCTGCTTGCTTTTTTTTTTTCTTTTCAGCATAACAGAATTCATTGTTTTTGCACCACACCCAGTGCTCCATGCAATACGTGCCCTCCTTAATACCCACAACCTGGCTCCCCCAACCTCCCATCCCTTGCCCCTTTGATATATAGCATCATAATGTCTGTGCTCATGCTGTGCCCAGTTTCCTGCTGGCTGTGATGTGATGGTCCTTGGCAGGTCTGCCTCATCACAGCCACTACCCAGAAACTACTGTCCTTTTTAAAGTAATTTTCCTGGATTTTCTGTCTCCCATGTGGATTCAGTCTCAAAATTTGAAAGAATGTCTTTCCAATTTGGAGGTGAAACTGGATTCCTAATTGAGCCCCTAACAACATAAAGGTAGTCTGCCGCATCGGTGCTGATTCTCTGGCCTGACAGGGGCAAACTGCTGGTACTCCATATGAATCAGGACTGTCCCACAACAATAAGCACTTACAGGTCTTAGCATGAGAACCCAAAACTCCCCACTATGAAGACCAGCCTCAAATGTCACATAACCCCCAGATGGACAGTACCATTACTCCTGATCCCTGCAACTGAGAAACAAAGTCAGAGATATCTTCTTTTTTAAATGATTTTATTTATTTATTCGACAGAGATCACAAGTAGGCGGAGAGTCAGGCAGAGAGAGAGAGGAGGAAGCAGCCTCCCCACTGAGCAGAGAGCCGGATGCCTGGCTGGATCCCAGGACCCTGAGATCATGATCTGAGCTGAAGGCAGAGGCTTTAACTTACTGAGCCACCCAGGCACCCCCAGAGATATCTTCTTGAGATGCTACCCTTGTGTCATTCCCACCCATGTCCAGCGGAAAGGACTGTGGAGGAGGGAAGGCTCATTTTGATGAGGAAGCTGTCACTGCCAGACTGCACAGGACAGCGTCTCCACATGGTAACAGACTGCATGAGCTTTGGGGGCAGACCTCAAACAAGGAACAGCTAGAGCTCACATTTAATGCTTAGAGAAAGCCCTCAGTGATTGTGCACAAGCCCTCCACTACCACAAGGGTTCCCTGAACTGCATACTATGTGATGACAAGTAGCTTCACTGATGATTATCTTGGCCTGCAAGACTCATGGAAAGTAAACTACTATGAAAGTGATCAAAGAGAGCTTTCATCCAAGTCCTGGAGCCTTCCTGAGTTTGCAGAGCTTCTGTGATATGCGGTATGATCCCATCAACACATGCTCAGGGGCACTTCCAAACACACAAACTGTCCACAGTGTGGGAGAGTGAATCCCCACCCTGGAAGTGTCAACATTCCACAGTTATCAAACATTCATATTCAGGGGTAACATTGTTCTTCGCCGCACAGTTGTTGCAAATGCAAACCTCACAGGGTTCTGTGCTGCCTCCACCAATCAGCATTTACTGGACCAGATTCCATGGTGGAACATGGCAAAGGCACTCAGTTCTTCCTTCCTCTCATGACCCTGAGGAGAAGCAGAGAAGAAAGGGCAGCGCCAATGAGATGGATATGGAGCTGAGCTGCAGAAGTAATATCTGCAGAGATGCTCAATTATACCTGCTGTGTTACAGGAATGGCAGGGATGGGACATCAGGATGAGGAGCCTCAAGTGCTCATGGGAGGTGTACAGCCAAGGCTGCAATTGGTGTCGATGAAACATATAGATCTCTAGGGAGTGAGGTCACTGGGGGAGGGACAGAGTGCAGTTTCAGCTAGCCCAGGTCAGTCCCCCTGAGAGACACTTGGAGTCACCAACACACTACCTTTGTTAAGTCTCCTTGTTACATGAAGGTAAAGAAATTCCCAGCCTTAGCGACTATCCAAGATGTAACTCTCCGTAGAACATAAAGTAATTGAGATTTATGCATCCAGAGTCCTGCACTGTTGATTAGGGTGAACCAAGAGCCACTTGGTGTAGTTCAAGTATGGAAAAGAGATACTCCTAGGGACCACTTCCAAACACCACTTCATCCATTTACCTGTGCATAGGGAACTGGAAAAAGGAAAGGCTCAGGCTTGGTTGGGTATCCCCAGAGTCAGCTTCCTGCAACAGTGGAGTGGTGACACAGCTCCCCTGTATTTCCGTGATCCTGTCTCCATAAATTGTGGAATTGCAACTTCTTTTCTTTTTCTGTGTATGTCTCTAGGCCCTGATTATTCCCAGCTCCGTCAGCATCGTGACATGAGCCTCAGACCACCTTGAGATGAAGAAGAAACATGACTCTTACAGCTGCTTCAGTGATGAGGAAACCTGGTGCTAGGCATCCAGTGCACACATAGAAGGGGCACACACAGTCACATCTTACTTTAGAGAGGGATCTGTGGCTCATCACCCTTGTGGCTAAAGAGACCTGCTTCCTCTGGACCTCGGGGTGGGGAGGGGAGGAAAAAAAAGAACAATTCCCAGAATGGGAGTAAAAGAAAGTTCCTAGAGAAAGATCAGAATGAGCAGATGCAGAAAGAAGGTGTCTGACTCTTTAATACTGGTCCCTGAGAGATGGACATGGGTTATTTTGGACCCAGTGACCCAATACAAGTACTCAGAGAAGCCACGTTTCTGAGTCAGTCCTAGACCCTGGGCTGACATGGGTGGGTTCACCCACCTCCATCCTGCTATAGTCTTCCTGAAACAGTACTTTGCCCTAAGGCCTGATTTATTCCTTTGAATATAGTGAGATTTGTATAAGAAGATATTAGCCATGGAGCAAATGAACCCTGTAAAGTAAATGAGAGGGCATTTGCACATACAAAGCTCCTAGGAATGGAAGTTGACTGAATACATGACAACAGATTTTACCCAGAGTAGCCTTGGTACAGGCAGGGTAGGGATGACTGCAACATGCAGAGAGAGCAATGGGAAGGTTTTAATCTCACTTCCCCAAGATTCTGGAAGACATTGTCCATATAAGAGCTGCCTTGAAAAATATCACAAAAAGGGTCAGCCTGCTCCACCAGCTGCAGGCCACAGATGAGCAGACGTCCTGCATGGGCCAAGACCTCTTTGTATCCAGAGAAGCAGCTGGTTATCCTGGAGCCCTGGAGCTAATCTGAGTCTCATTAATTGTATAGGAAGCTCCAGGAAGAGCTCCCTGGCATCTGCTCCTATCAGATGATATAGTATCCCCCCAACATTGAAGCCACTGCTCTGGGTACATGTGAGTCTATCTATTGCTTCCGGAAATGCAGACAGGGAGCGCACCTGGGTCAGCACAGGTTGAGAGAGGTGACTTGCAAACCCAGACACTCATGGGTGATGGGGCAGGGACAAGAGTAAAGTTTCTCAGTCTCTGTGACAGAGGAGCGGACACCAGCTGTAGGGCTATCTTGTGTCCCTGAGGCCTGTCCTTACGTGTGCCATGAGAAAAAAAAAATAAAAAAAGAAAGACTGTGGAAAGAACAAAGATGCCCTTCAACGGACGAATGGATAAGGAAGATGTGGTCCATATACACTATGGAGTATTATGCCTCCATCAGAAAGGATGAATACCCAACTTTTGTAGCAACAAGGATGAGACTGGAAGAGATTATGCTGAGTGAAATAAGTCAAGCAGAGAGAGTCAATTATTATATGGTTTCACTTATTTGCAGCGCATAACAAATAGCACGGAGGACATGGGGAGATGGAGAGGAGAAAGGAGTGGAGGGAAATTGGGGGGGAGATGAACCATGAGAGACTATGGACTCTGAAAAACAACCTGAGGGTTTTGATGGGGCGGGGGTTGGGAGGTTGCGGGAGCCAGGTGGTGGGTATTATGGAGGGCACGCATTGCATGGAGCACTGGGTGGTGCAAAAACTATGAATTCTGTTACACTGAAAATAAATGAAACTTAAAAAAAAATTTAAAAACTCAAAAAAACAAAAAAGACTGGAGTTCAGGCCATGGTGACACAGGCTCTAGTCCTCACAGAGGTCAGGCTTGTCCGAGGTCCCCTTTTCCTGCCATCCTCTGATACATGAGGGGCTGTCCATTTAAATGGCTCCATCCAGTGGCTGACCCACCCCTCCCTGAACCCTGGTCCTGAATCTGAGCTCTCACCACACACTGAGGAGGATGGGCATTGGCCTCCTCCCTAGGGAGAGTCCTGGGAGGAAGCACCTGCTGATACACGTATAGGTCCTTGCTCTGGGGACTCCGCCAGGCCTGAGAGGACGCAGATGTTGCATCTCTTTCAGGGAACACAAGACCCAGTCCTAGTCCCAGGTTTCATTGAACGAAAGCTCCTCCAGGAGTCTCTGAGGAGGGACCACTGTCCAGTCCCACAGCACTCCCTGCTGGTCACAGGGCACACATATCACAAGACCTAAAGCCCTGAGAGCCCAGCTGGCTTCTGCAGCTCACCAGGTGACATACATATCCATGGTCTGACTTCAAGTACAGGTTTCTTCTGCAACCTGACCCTTGAACATCCCTATGAATATTTTCTTATTTTAACATGGCATCATGTGAAAAAGTATTTACAATGAATTTATTTGATTTTTTAAATAAATGTTCTAAGACCTGAAAAATAACCTCTCTTTGGCTTTCTGATACGTTAGGAAACATATTTCTAAGAGGTGCAGAAAGTAAATGGAGATAAAGCACAGATAATCACAGAGAGTTCAAACATCTGGAAGTTTCATGTTGCAGTGATGAATGAAGTTATTTTTTTTAATTTTTCATTATGTTCAGTTAGCCAATATATACTACATCATAAGTTTTTGTTGTAGAGTTCAACAATCCATTAGTTGCATATAACAGCTAGCACTCATTCCACCACATACCATCCCTAATATCCATCTCCCAGTCACCCCAGCCTCCCTTTCCCCCCGCCTTCTGATAGTGAATATTCTCAGGGGAAAAGTAACTATACTAATATTAAATTATGGAATTTATTCAAAGAACTCACACATTAAAAAATAAAGAAAAGAAAGCATGTGCTTCATAATCTAAAGTAAGAATGACAGTATCTGAAAACACTTGTGTGAATACTATAAAATTCCCTTTCCTTGTGCAGTCAGTATGTTGCAGAGAGAACTAGAAAGGTGGTTGTGGATGTGACGGTGGATTGGGGAGCAACATACAATTTCTAGAGCAATAGGTGAAAGAGAAGCCACATGTTTGGAGTTCATCCTATTATTCAATTAAAGAAGTGATTGAATGCTCATTTCTGAATTGTTAGTAAATAGTTTAATGAAGTTTGCATGGCCATTTTTCCCCTTCATCATCATCTGTATTCAGGGAGTTAAACTACATCAGACATAAATATTCATATTAAATTCAATGATATCTATTAAACAACATTATTCCTGGAAAAGTAGTTAATGTGTACTTACATATATGAAATTTTGAGATGGAGGGCATCTAAAACTTAAGGGGAAAAGGAAGAATTAGAAAGGATAATTGACATATCTGAAGACCTATGTATTTATTCTCATCCATCACTGCAAAATGTTGAAGCAAATGAGAAGTAACAGAATAGTCATAAATACCATTTATGGATATTGCTCTTAAGGAAGCTGCATGTATTGTGTATTTCATCAGGGATAAACAGGGATGCCATCGATTCCAGAAGGATCCCTGACCACTAGAGGGAGCCCTGAGACAACTCTGCTCATTATCCCAGTTGTTCTCATGCTCTGCATTACTGAATTACTGTCCCTGAGGACTGCCTAGGGGGTAAGTAGGTACCAGCACTGATTGGGAGAAGTGGGAAGCTGGATGAGGGAGAACTGGGGCACCAAGAGTTCCTCACAATGAGAAGCGCAGACAGCAGCTGTCCAGGTGTTCCATGGTGATGCTTCTTGATGTAGCCAAGAGCTTTCCTTTGGGTTGGGCTGTGAATCCCTGAAGGACATGTCCATCGCCATGCACTCCTCCAGCCCTGGGTTAGGGGGACAGTGAGTCCCAAGGCAATGTGTGCAGTGACAACCTCACCCACACTGTCTCAGGGAACCAGAGCTGAGGGCTCAGGGGCTCCCTCGCTCATTGGGGCAATTGATGTACTGTGTGTACTACCTACCTCACATCCCCTGTCCCTGCCTGTTCATGACCTTAAAGTCTTTTCAATGCTGTCCTCATAGAATGTCTTAACTATGGATTGAGATTTGTGAAGAGTAGAGATATCTGGGACATGCTGAAGCCTCCAGACTCTGCTTGGAGGAGACAAGTTTTTGGAAATCTGACACTCCCATGCTCAGGTGTCATGATCTTATTTCCATTTGCCCTCATAGTTCAAGTATCTTAATACAAATCTTCCCCATATGTTTCACTGTCCATCTTTCCCTGCCTGGACATAGGCCAGGAATACAACTCTTGATCATGGAGGTTGAAACTTGATATAGTGGTGTGAGTCAGTATTAGGTACTCCTGTGGTTTCTGGGGACCCCATATGCAAGAAGTCTCACTTCACTGGGGACAAGACTTGGTCAATTATCCAACACTCAGTAGAGTATTTTCCTAGTTGCCTTAGCCAGAGCCCTGTCCCTCCTGAACCAGCTCCACATTGCCACCTGCTGACCTCAGAGTGATCCTGACACCACCCAGCTCTCCTGGACCATCCTGATTTCAGATGGATTTTTTTCTGATGGTACTGTCCAGGTGCATAGAATGAGTAAGTCTCCTACACAATGATTGGGACAGTAACATTAATTGTTTTTCCAGGTCACTAATGAATTCCAGAAAGCTAAACACAGAATGCACTGCGCAGTGATTGTTACCAGATATTCAGAATTACCTAACAGTTGGATTTATTTAACCCTGTACTGGGGCCATTTCCAATCATAATCAGCTTGAACTGGTCCTTAAAATTAAGGTTTTATCTTCCCGAGAGTTCTCCCATTTTCATAACTGGAATTGATTATACATGGATTCCTTTTATAGAATGTCTCATTGTCTTGTTGCTCTTGTTGGTGTAAGGGTCCCCTGTTAGGTTACCCCAGTCCACATTGTGTAGGACATGGCATTCAATGTTTGTGTTGGTCATGATACTATAATGTTGTTGCAGAAAGTGTCTTCTGCTCATTCTTACCTCTCTGGGTTTCCATTTGACCTGCAACCTGGAAATGCCTTACTTTATTTTGTTTCCCTGATGTATTTAGCATATTTTAGTGGGGTTTTGTAATGATTCTTAGTAAGATAATTGATATAAAAATATTATTGCTATAGTGGAACCTCCTCTGAATTAGAGGTCCTCCTTCTACTTGTGAACTGCAGTGACTTTGTAGCCTGTTACCCACCAGCACAGGGATATGACCAAATATGTCCAGGGCACCATGGACCATCACTCAGAAAAACAGGCCTATCTAGAAGTTTTTCTATAATAAAAGTTTATCTGATAATGGGATTTGGGTTTACTGAATCTAGATCTGGAATAATAGATTTACTTTACACCATCCCAACCAAAGAACCCTAGAGAGAAAAGGATGTGAACTCTGGTATTAAATAAGGAGAAATGAACATGTCTGAGGGCCCTGTCCTCAAAAGTGGAAAGATCATTTCCTGCCCTAGAGCATTCCTATGATTCCCCAGAGTACCACCAAAAGAAACAGAGAAACACAGTCTGGTTGATTAATTTAGAGTCAAGGAATGATCATAAAGGATGAATATCCAACTATTTTTATCAACATGGATGGGACTGGAGGAGATTATGCTGAGTGAAATAAGTCAAGCAAAGAGAGTCAATTATCATATGATTTTACTTACTTGTGGAGCATAAGGAATAACATGGGGGACATTGGGAGAAGGAAAGAAGTGAGTTGGGGGAAATTGGAAAGGGAGATGAACCATGAAAGACTGTAGACTCTGAGAAACAAACTGAGGGTTTTGGAGGAGAGTGGGATAGGGGTGGGGTGAGACTGGTGGTGGGTATTAAGGAGGGCACGTATTGCATGGAGCACTGGGTGTGGTGCATAAACAATGATCTTGGAATACTGAAAAAAATTAAAATTACAAGAAAGAAAGAAAGAAAAAGAAAGAAAGAAAGAAAGAAAGAAAGAAAGAAAGAAAGAAAGAAAGAAAGAAAAGGAAAGAAATAGAGGAAGAATCAGCAATTCCTGGGACAGGACCAGGGGACATATAGGGAGCTGGCAGAGGGGACTGGTGTCTCTCAGGTAGCAGTCCCATATTTTTGTTTTCCTTATCATTCCCACCCAACAAGTGTGGGGGATATTTTTAGTTCCTGAGACAAAATCAGTTTGTTTAGTCTGGGACACAGTAAGAGTAGGTTATTTTCTATATTTTTTAAAGATTTTATTTATTTATTTGAGAGAGAGAGAACATAATGGGGCGTGCAGAGGGAGAAGGAGAAGCAGAGTCCCCACTGAGCAGAAAGCCTGAGGCTGAGTTTGATCACAGGCCTCCGGGATGATGACCTAAGCCTAAGGCAGATGCATAACCACCTGAGCCATCTAGGTATCTTGAAAGTAAGTTATATTAATTGAGTTCATAAGATAGACAGAGTCAAGTATGTGGAGTTCTCTGGTTTCTGAAGCACAAGTGACACCAGAGAAGCAGAGCGGGTGTTGGTCACAGGCAACGATGGGGGAGATGGGTCAGAGAATCTGATGGGGGGGGGCACTGTGGACAGGTATCTCTTTGTGGTAGTGGGGCTGTGCTCAGATATGTGATGGTTGGAGTCAGTCTCATCCTCAGGCTACAGGCCAGGGGTGAACAAGTAGGTAATGTTGATGAACCAGGAACAGGAAGACTTGCTTGGGATCCCTGAAGATCCACCGCCGCTACTGTAGGTCACAGACTTACCAGCTTTGCCTGGGAAAACTTGTTACCCACAATCATGATAATCTCCAATGTTTCTGCTGTACTCTGTGTGACAAAGGTGAACTCCTCATTGGACCCTATTAAGAGCTTCAGAGGGAGATGTTATTGTACATCTTTGGGGGTTTCTGATACTACACAACCATGGATGACACCCTCCATGCTTAGAAGCTCCTACAGGGCAGAAAAGGAGAAGAGGGCTCTCGTCATTTCCTGTGGGCTCTGGAAACCCACCCATGGGAGTTCATGTGGGTCAAGTGGCATCATCTGTGAGAAGTCACCATTGGCACTCAGTGGTTTCCTAGGAATGCTGGATTCCCCCACATTCATCTTCTCCAACTCAAAATAGGTTTGCTGGCCTCAGGTAGCAGAAGTCCCCCATGCCTAACCCCCATCTCCTTGACATGAGAGTGGAAGACACAGACACCACAGGAGTAATCCAGGTCAGTTTTGGGCCTTGAACTCTCCCAGGCCTCCATATGTCATATTCCTGCCTCAAATCAGGAGCACAGTGCATGTTAGCCAGGCTCTCAGATGGGGAAGGGAGGGAAGGTCTCTCAGTAACATCAGGAAAAGAAGCCATGTCTACATGAAAGTCCATGGGATCAGGCCTTGCTCTGAACAAGAAAGCTAGTAGAGTTATATGTTTCTTTCACTGGGTGTACGTTCAATTTTGCTGTGATTTTACTTTTTTCTTCTCTTCCTTCTTTCTGCTGCTTCTCTTTCTTCTTCTTTTCCTTCTTCTCCTTCCTCTTCTCCATCTTCTTCTTTCCTTCTCCCTCCTCTCCCTCTCCCTCCTCCTCCTCCCTCCTCCTCCTCCTCCTCCTCCTCCTCCTCCTCCTCCTTCTTCTTCTTCTTCTTCTTCTTCTTCTTCTTCTTCTTCTTCTTCTTCTTCTTCTTCTTCTTCTCCTCTTTCTTCCTCCTCTTCTTCTTTTGCTACACTTTGATCTAAAGCTAAAGTTCCGTTAATTGGAATTGACAGAATAGGATTCTAAAGCCTTGAAGAGGCTTCTGGACAGGATCTTCTAGTTGTTCCTGCAGCTACTCCCCTCATGCCCTCCTGGGTCCCATCAGAGCATTTCTGGGCTTTTGTTCTACTTTCAATTCTGCCAGCATCACTCTGAGGAGCACCAGTATCTCTAACAACACAATAATAGTCAGCTTTGTCCTCAGGATTCAGGCCAGAGATAATCAGAAGTTCTGCATTGACCAAGGCATCTTTGGATCCAGAGAAGGGGCTAGGGGCCCTGGTACCCTGGTGTTTATCTGAGACTGAGTAGAATATCAGGAGATCCTGGGGAGCACGCCCTGGATTCTGCTGGAAGCAACCTATGGCATATCTCCAAACACTGAAACCACTGCTCAGGGTGCAGGTGAGTTTGGCTGTTGTTCCTAGAGATGCAGAGAGGGAGGATAGCTAAATCAGCACAGACTGGGACAGGGAAACTGCAAACAGACACTCAATGGTAATGGGGCATTAACACTGGGAGTTTCTCAGTCTTAGGGACTGATAATACAAGGGAAGATTCTAAAAAGTCAGATGATGTCCCTACCTGAGCAGAGAGAAAAGAACACAAAGACAACAAGATTCCAGGCTATGGTGACACAGCTCTTGGTCCACAAAGTGGAGCCAGGCTCTCTAAGGCTTGTGTTATCCTCTATACAGTTCCCATTGAAGGGAGGATACTCTTTTGCAAATGTGTACCCTTTTTCTAGACTCTGAGATTCCCCAACTGTCCACTGATGCAGTAACGTGAGAGGGGACCTGAGGATAGAGGAGGCCAAGGGGTAGCTCGTCTCTGAATGGGACCCAGGAGGGGGTGGAGGGACCAGCTCTGGGAAGCACCATGTTGAGTCTCATTTAAAGAACATGGATACACATCTGTGATTTGAGAGGCTTATAACATTGAGGAAAAGGTCATGAGAACTAAACAATCCTGTGAGAATGAGAATGTCTACAAAACGTAAATCATATAAAAAAAATGAGATTACCCCTCCCCTGATGACATTTTGGGATCTCGTCTTTTGAGGGTACTTTGACATATGTCTCAAGAGAGGAGGGACCATGTTCTTCACATCGGCTCATAGAAGAGAAAATCAAAACAGGTTGTGAAGATGCTCAAACCATGGCGGGACACAGCTATTTCACAGAGTGGGGGAAACCATTTGGTGACAGCGTGCATTGGGGAATAGAAGGATTAACACAACAGGGCAGGATAAAAAACAAACAAACAAACAAAATTATGTGGTCAGGGAAGAGCAATTGAGGCAGAAAAACAGTAGTATGGGAGGCAAGTGCCTCCTGTTCACAGGAGATCTCAGGACTGTGGAGCCAGGGGAACTTAGGGAGAGACAGAGGAATACTATAGTAGAACTATGGGTTTCTACTTTGACTGATACATTATGTGGTGCTGCTATTTACTGTAATGGAGCATTAGAAAATTACATTGCTCTCTATTCATGAAAGAGATGAAGATCTGAGAATAAAGTCAAAATACTGAATTGCGAGTTTGGAAATGGTGGACCTTGAAGTTACATATTTGCAAGCAGTGACCACGGCATGAGGTTGGTGTCCATGTGCAGTGAGCACTCCCAAATACTTATGTGAATATGTTAGATGGACAAGAGCCTGAGGATTAACCCTGGCCACCATCTCCATGTGCAGAGTGGATGAGAGGAGTCATGGAAGCTGGGTCCCTCAGTCCAGGCTGGCTGCCATATCAGACTTTCATCATCCCCTCAGTGTGTATATTAGTGACATCCTATCTTCTGCACAGGATACCTATTGGTGAGCTGTGTGAGCTCTCTTTCCCAATATAAAGGGAGGTTCAGTGAGGTCTGAGAGTAGTGAAACTGTGTTTGTTGGTGATGAGTGAAGACCTTTACACTCAAGGGTGAGCTCAGGACAGGTCATGAGGCTGCATGAGAGTGGAACATTAAAAGTTAGGCTAAACTTCCTTGGACAGTGGGCATCAAAAAAAGTGAGGGTGGATAAGTACAAAAACCTCTCACCCCAGTTTCACATTCCCAGGCACTAAAGCCACAGGAAGGCAGAGATGCAGCACCAAAATACAGTGCTCCTTTCCCCTTCATCCTCTGGGGAAAAGAGCACTGCATTCTGGTCTCTGTTCCCTACCTGCACTTTGCCTTCCTGGTGTCTGTCATCAGGAGTGGTCTGGGCGGAGCCACGTGAACTCTGGGCTTCCATAGGTCAAGGCAGCTGGGGCCTTGAGTCCCAACTCAAGTAGACGTTGCCTTCCCAGTTGCAGTCACCCCATTTAACCCAGGGACAGACTCATAGAGCCCCTGTTGCCCCAGTCCTGGGTCTCCCTAACTGGGTTGAGGGGACTGCAAACCAGAGTAGAACACCCTCTGCTTCCAGCCCTTTGGGTACCCTGCCCACTCTCCATAGAGAATGTGCCACATTGGTTCTTCCTTAGGCTGGAGCCTCATGACAATACTCAGAATTTCCCAATGTCGTTCCTCACTGAGGACTGTCTCCGACTGTATCCATTGCTCCAATGCTTCTCCACTAACAGGCTGAGGTGTGGTGAGGTATCAGAATCCATCTTTAGTGCAAGAAGCAAATGGACAAAGGACCCAGTGCATCTGCCCCCCATGAATCTGAGTGGTATTCAAGAATGTTGGTCTGTCTCTGTCTTTATGTATGTGTCTCTCCATCTCTGTCTCCTACTCCCAACTTCCTCCTCTGTCTGTTGAGGCTCTGTCCATGCTCCTGGTGGGGAGGACACAGGCTCACTCTTTCTTGACCCATGACCTTGGTCTGCAGCTCCAGGTGTGCTGTGTAATTTCCAGGTCTTAGAAGTAAAAAACAAACAAACAAACACCCCCCCCAAAAAAGCACTTTATTTTTCAGATATTCTTATTGCTGTAGTTGAAGGATAACTTGCAGTCATAATAAGAACCACAAGGGTGGGCCTGTCCATCACATTGGTTATGGAGAGGCTGAGGCTTGCACAAAACAAGAACTCTGGTCCCTGAAGGGAAAACGTTGGCTCCCACTATCTCTGGTCATTAACTTCATTGTTTAATTTAGACACATCTCAGAAACATCACAATTATTGATCACTCACTCCATCAGACACAAGTCCATCAACTGGAGAAAGGGGCTCAGGTACAGTTTCTTTTATCCCTGGACATACAGTCTCCATTCCTTTTCAAAATTCCTCAGGTCAGCATCCCTTTACCCCACGCTTTCAGTGAGGAGCCTTCCTACCTTTGTAGAGCAGCGAGTGGGGTGATGTCGCACTGTGCACTCCATTACGGATTCCAGACTTCCTCGATGACTTTGTGTGCATGCACTAAGATGTCGTCACTGTGCTGTAGAGTTTACTGAGCTGTGACAACACAGCCGTGTGGTGTGGCCACTGTAACAGAGTCCTGTACAAGTGTGACCCTGCCATAAATATTGTCCTTGCATATTCATTCTCCTGCTACTTCCTCCACCTCCTCTCCATCACTGACTTTTTCAGCACCTCTAGATTTGTGCCTCTTGTAAAATGCTTTTCAATTATAATGATAGTAAATATAGCTCTTTAAATGTTCTTTTTTTCTGAAGAAATATGTATTTAAAATTCATGTATGCTACTGTGACTTTATAGGTTATTTATTTTACTTATTTCATGTTTTTGTATTTTTTTCTCAATTTTTTAATTTAAATTCTAGTTAAATATATGGTAAAATTGGTTTCAGATGTAGAATTTATTGATTTTTTTTTCTTACATGTAAGACCCAGTGCTCATCACAAGTGCCTTCCTTAACAGCCATCACCCATTAAGCTCAGACCCCACCCACCTCTTCCATCAACCCTCAGTTTATTCTCAATAGTTACGAGACTCTTATGGTTTGTTTCTACCGTCTATTTTTTTCTTTGCCATATGATCATCTGTTTAGTTTCTGTGCAGTGCAAGCATTTTGCATATATACATATATACATATATATACATATATGCAAAATGCTTGCACTGCACAGAAATTATATCTCTTAAAAACACCTTCACATTTAAGAAGACAGCAAACTATACAGGACTCACACCATATTCACTCCATAAGTCATGAGCTTCACTGGAAAGAAAAATCAGTTCCAGAAAAGTCTGTGGGAGAGAGGAGGAAAAGCTAGCAGCAGGCCTGAACCACCAACAGAGGAGAAAGTTCCCTGAGTGTTAAGACATGGGATAGCGAGGAGGATATCTGGGCCCTGACCACAGAATGGGCATCCAGGAGCGAGACAGGAGGTCTCAGATGTAGTGCTGTGGACAGCAGATGCTGTGAGAACCTTAGGTGGGGAGCCCTGAAAACACCACTGTGTTGGAAAAATGGACATTCAGTGTCTTCCAGGCTCAAGGGAGTAAGAAAAAGGGAAAGGAGAAACAGCCCACATGCCACCATAAGTCAAGGAAAAAAAAATGTGTGAGGCAAGAACTACTAAATAACATATAATATTACTTTTCATAACCAAATAAAAGAATCACTGACTGAATTATTAATTTTGAAAACTTAAAATTTGATAAGGAATATTTGATATTGTAAAATAAAAATTAAAATAAAAAAAACATTGAGGGGCGCCTGGGTGGCTCAGTGGGTTAAAGCCTCAGCCTTCGGCTCAGGTCATGATCTCAGGGTCCTGGGATCGAGCCCCGCATCCGGCTCTCTGCTCAGTGGGGAGCCTGCTTCCCTTCCTCTCTCTCTGCCTGCTACTCTGCCTACTTGTGATCTGTCTGTCAAATAAATAAATAAAATCTTAAAAAAATTTAAAAAAATAAAAAATAAACATTGAAATCCTTAATTATTTTATAGACCACTATGGAAAGATAAATCATGAAAATTTCAACATCCTATGCATTATAATTAGGACCTTACAGATATATTGCCATGCCCTCCACACAAGCCTGATATGGACATACATCAAGTGATCTGCATATTTACACATGGTGGTGATGCCCCACAACAATACACAGGCCCCTTATGCCAGTGAATGGAGCACATACAAGGGCACATGTTCTGGGGCTCAGTCCCTGTGAAATGTGCACAGTAGGGAACTCACTGCAAATAGGAGGGAATTCGGGGCCACAGAGAGCTGAGTGCAGCGGGGGGCACTGGCCTAACTGCTGGTGGGTCAGGGGATTCTCTTCAGGTGATGGAAATGTAAATTTATTTTTTTTTAAAGATTTTATATATTTATTTGACAGACAGAGATCACAAGTAGGCAGAGAGACAGACAGGGAGGGGGAGCAGGCTCCCCGCTGAGCAGAGAGGCTGATGTGGGGCTTGATCCCAGGACCCTGAGATCATGACCTGAGCTGAAGGCAGAGGTTTTAACCCACTGAGCCACCCAGACACCCCAATGTAAATTTAATCTTGATGGTAGTTGCTTAACTCAGTTAAATAAACTACAGACCACTGAATTGTATACTTTAAATCAGTGAACTTTATGGCATGCAAATTATCTTAATACATTTGTTCTGGTTTTTTGGGAAAAAAAAAAAACAAAACAAAACAGCACAAGAGGAATCTACTGTCACTCTCCCTGTAAAGTTGTTCTGTGCTCAGACAGTCAGACACTCAGAGTCTCCAGGGACTCCACACTCTCCCTGTTTGTCACACACAGTCATGGGGGTGACCATGGGGAACAGGGGCAGGTTTTAATCTTGGGTCCCCATGGGGCTGCAGCACTGTGTCCTTGTTGATGCTGTGGTCCCCTGCTGAGCAGGAATAATCCACCTTATCCTCACCCTGCAGGCCACAGATGGTCAGAGAGGCCGTGTTCCCAGAGCTGGAGCCAGGGAACCGAGCTGAGATTACTGAGGTTCTAGTGTTTTTTTTTTTTTAAGATTTATTTTATTTATTTGACAGACAGAGATTACAAGTAGGCAAGAGATGCAGGCAGGGAGAGAGAGGAGGAAGCAGGCTCTCCAAGGAGCAGAGAGCCCGATGTGGGGCTCGATCCCAGGACCCTGGGATCATGACCTAAGCTGAAAGCAGAGGCTTTAACCCACTGAGCCACCCAGGCACCCAGGTCTAGTGGTTCTGAGCATCACAGTTTTGGGTGCACCGTGAGAAATTTGTTGGTAGCAGACCACATAACGTGCTCCAACATTTCTGCTGTTTCCAGTGCAGATGAGGGTGACCTGTCCCACAGACCCTGACATGGAGCCTTCCTGTGTCAGAGCAGACTGTGCCAGGACCCTGCAACAGAGTACTGGGGTCACACACAGTGAGTCTCTGGTGATTGTTCAAAAGGGGTTCTCAAAAAGAGGCAATAAATAGCTTTGGGATCCCCATAATAAATCCCCCTACTTCCCAGAGCCAGTTATCTGAGCAGAGAGGGAGGAAGGTGATGAAGAGAAGGGTCCAGGCCATGGTAGAGATGCCTCAGGCTCTACTTCTTGAGCCCACAAGTGAGAGGCATGCACAAACACTCTCTTATCCTCTTGCCTCTGAGAAGAGCAGAGAGGAACTCTTCATGCAAATTATTCCCTCCCCTGGGGCCTCTTGGCCTGAATTTGGAGAAAGCTAAGTGTGGGTCAGGGATGGGAAAGCTCTCTTGGACCCCAGTGAGCACAGAGCAGAGTGCACAAGGCAAAGCTCCAGGCCTGGGCTCCCAGCTGAGGCAGCCCCCACCCCTACAGACCCACAGGGATAAGCCCACTGAGTCCTCTAGTCTCAGAGTCCATACTCGCCACTGACTGGGAAGGACTTCATGAAGCTGAGAAGAGAGAGGGACACTCTGGACTTCAGCCTGCCTGGCTCACCACCTTACCCACACAGGGGCAGGGGCTTCTCATCCCTGGGGGCTCCTTCCTGTGCTGCAGGTGCCACCACACCTCAGTCCTTACTTCAGAGACATCGCCTCCTCAGCATGAATCACCTTGTGCTCCTCCCAACACTTAGACAGTTGTGGTTTTGGGGCCACAGGTGAGTGGATTTATCCTGCACCCAGTAAGAAGTTGTCCCCTCAGGAAGGATGTATCCTGCATCCAGTAAGATGTGCAGAGGACATGAACATCCCTTCGCAGGCTCTATGGGGGGACTGGAGGGGACAGACAATCTCTGTCTCATATCAGGACACTTCCCACCATAGCCAAACAACTCCCATAACTTTCTGCTCTGTCCTTGATAGGACAGAGTTCATGAATAACAGTTCTCGGCGGGGGGGGGACCTTGGTGGCTCAGTGGGTAAAGCCTCTGCCTTCAGTTCAGGTCATGATCTCGGAGTCCTGGGATCAAGCCCTGCATCAGGCTCTCTGCTCAGCGGGGAGCTGCTTCCCCCTCTCTGTCTGCCTACCTGTGATCTCTGTCTTTCAAAACAAACAAACAAACAACAACAACAACAAAACAACAACAACAGCATGCAGGGAATTCTTCAAGGAGAGACCAGAATTATAAAGAAGTGAAATGCGGTTCTTCTTTGTCTCCTCTCTGAGAGCACCCACAGGAGATGGTCAACAGCACAGCCCTCCCAGGATGTAACCAGGAACCCCTAGCCCTGAGGGGAGACACCAGAAGTGAATGGGTTTCCTACACCAGACACTAAACTCTTCCTGATGGCACTGTACATTTGGGGATATGCAGAGGGGTGGAAGTTTTAAGGACATCAGTCAATTTCAATGATCCAGAAATTCCTGGTGCCTTAAACCCTCTGTCCTCAGTCTGAGATATATTTTAATGAATCACCAGATCCCCCTCTAGTCATTCAATGTGTCAGACATGGTTGTCCTCATTCTGTAAATATTAACACAATTATATTCCCCAGTTATGTTATCTAATCCATTCTGCACTGATAATGGCAGTTTATATATACATAAATAAAATATATATTATATATAATAAATGAAATATATGCAAATAATATATATAAATAAAGTAAAACACATAAAATATAAATTATATATATATAATATAAATAAATATATTTCTATGCAACAACTCTCACTTAGCATAGATCTCTATGTCCTATTCCTACAAATGCTTAATGGTTCCCTCTGAACTTCAAGATTAAAACTGAATATGTGCCCATAACCTTCACAAATTTGTTTTTCTCCTTGCAGCACTAAGTATCTGCAGCTTGCTGATATGTATCTGGTGTTCAGTAAATACTTTCAGAATAAACAAAATAAATCAGGAAATGAAAAAATACAAATATTCACCTCTATAACTTATGGCTAAAATATCTACCTCAAGCTTCATTCAGACCATCATAATCAACTCTAGTTCTTAACCACAGGCATGGGTGCAATCTTTTAAACACCCATATACCTCACACAGAATCTCCATGTAATTCCATTGCTCTCCACAACAAAATAACATGAAAATAACATGAATAAAATAAAATAACATGAAAATTCCAATGACATTTTTCACAGGAATAAAAGAAAAACAATCCTGAATTTTTTATAGAGCCAGAAAAGACCCCAAAACCCCAAGCAGTCTTGAGAAAGAAGAGCAATGCAGGAGACACCATACTTCCTGTTTTCAAATTATATTACATCCCTATAGTAATGAAAACAGTATAATATTGGCCTAGAGACACACAGATTGATTCCACAGGGAAAAATGAATAAATAAATACAGGTTTCTCTTGACTAACAGAGAGGACATAGACTGAAAACAGGGTCTTTTCGAGGTCACTAGAGGAAAGCTGACATGGATTTTGGAGGGAATTCAGATAGGGATATGCATGAATCATACAGCAGATGCTGCATATGAAATCCTCATGTTCTCACTGACGTTTCCTGGCACACTTTGAGAGACACAGCTGGAATGACTAGACATCCCGCAGTGAGCACATTGATACCATGCCATGGCAGGCACAGTGCACCCACATGGTCAATCTGGGATAAGAAGCACAGCCCAAAGAATCATCTTTGCTGGGTCAGACCACATCTACCAAAGAACCCCCATCCATGCTGCCCTTTGCTCTCCTATCAGGTCCATGGTTACTGGTTGGGATGATGAAAAATTCTAGAAGTGGCTAGTTGTGATGGGTGTACAACATTGGGATTATACCCAATACTCATGATCCAGAAATTTCTGGTGCCCTAAGCCCTCTGTCCTCAGTCTGAGATGTATTTTAATGAATCACCAGATCCCTCTCTAGTCCTTCAATGTGCCAGACATAGTGGTACTCGTGCTGTAAATATTAACACCATTACTTTTCCCAGTGAAGTTATCTAATCTATTCTGTACTAATAATGGCAGTTTATGCTTATATATTATATAAATATAATGTATTTCTATTCAACAACTCTCAGTTAACATAGAACTGTATGTCCTATTCATACAAATGCTTAATGGTCCCCTCTGAACTTCACATAAAATATCTGATCACTGTTTTTCATAGTGAGTCAGATAAAAACCAAACATGTGTCCATGATCTTCACAATTTTGTTTTTCTCCTTGAAGCACTAAATATGGAGCTTGCTGATACTTAACTGGTGTTCAGTAAGTAGTTTTGAATTAAAACAAATTAATCAACTAATGAAAAAAATTACAAATATCCACCTATTTAACTTATGGCTAAAATGTCAATCTCTAGCTTCATTCAGACCAGCATCTACAGCTCAAATTCTTAACCACAAACACGGGTGTCATCTTAGGCATATACTTATACCTCACACACAATCTCCAAATAATTCCCAATTTTGTGCTTCTCCACAACAAAAATAACATGAAAATATTCCTGTTACCTAAAGGAATCTATACATTCAATGCATTTCCTATGAAAATTCCAATGACATTATTCTCAGAAATAGAAAAAGAAATCCTGAATTTTGTGTAGAACCAGAAAAGACCTTAAATCGTCCATGAAATCTTGATGAAATCTTGACACCATACTTCTTATTTTCAAATTATATTACAACACTTTAGTAATGAAAACAGTATCATATTTCCCTACAGGCACACAGATAAATTCCATAAAATTTAAAAATTAAAATAAAAAATAATTAGAAATTAATGCAGAGAGAGTCAATTATCATATGGTTTCACTTATTTGCGGAGCAGAACAAATAACACGGAGGACATGGGGAGATGGAGAGGAGAAGGGAGTTGAGGGAAATTGGGGGGGGAGATGAACCATGAGAGACTATGGACTCTGAAAAATAACCTGAGTGTTTTGAAGGGGCGGTGGGTAGAAGGTTGGGGGAGCGTGGTGGTGGGTATTGTGGAGGGCACGCATTGCTTGGAGCACTGGGTGTGGTATAAAACTATGAATTCTGTTATGCTGAAAAGAAATTTAAAAAAAAATTAAAAACAAAACAAAACCTTAATTTAAGAAATGAAATTGAAAAAAAAGAAATTAATTAAATTAATTAAAATTAAAATTAAAAAAATAAGAAATAGATACAAATTTCCCTTGACCAGCAGGGAGGACATAAGTTGAAAACAGGGACTTTGGGAGATCTCTGGTGGAAATCTAACATGGATTTGGAGGGAATTCAGATAGGAAAATCCATGAATCATATGGCAGATGTCCCAAATGAGATCCTTATATTTTCACGATGTTTACTGGCACACTTTGGGAGACAAAGCTGTTATGACTGCACACCCTGCAGGGCGTACATTGATACCCATGTCATGGTGGTCACAGTGCATCCACATGGTCAACCTGGGGAAGGAATCACAGCTGAAAGAATGCTCCCACCTGGGACAGGCCACATCAGCCAAGATCCCCCATCAATGCTGCCCTCTGCTCTCTGCTGCTTCCTGCATTGGCATGGACTCCTGGACCCCTGGCTCCTCTGCTGGATCCAGGTTACCCATTTCCCTATCTGGTGCACGGTTACTGCTTGGAATGATGACAAAGTTCTAGAAATGGCTAGTTGTGATGGGTATACATGTTGGGAGTATACTCAATATCTCCGAATTGCACATTGATGAATGATTGAAATAGTATTTTTCTCTTATGTATAGTATAATTATTATAAGTTATTAGTTGAAAATCAAATTATATTTAAGAAGCTACGTCCATACAAATATCCTTTACATATATGTGTTACCCTATTCTAAATCATCCTCATTACTAAAAATCTGCAGTAATTTTTTATTATTCTTATTTGTTGTAGACTCCACATATAAATAAGAAAAAACATCATTTTTTTTCCCCTGTAGGCCTTAAGGTAATGTCCTGCAGGTCTACCCATGTTGTCACAAATAGCAGGATATATTTCTGGAAAGGCTCATGCGGTAGACATCTTTGTGCACAGCTGGGGTTGATCTTGTTCATGGTGCCCTATAGCCCCCATACTGTGAGGATCACTGACAAGCCCTATTGTGGCAGGAAAGAGAAGGAGGAAAGAGGAGGAGGGCACAGTCAGAGCCTGTGAGCTCAGGAAATCTGTCACCCTCACAGTGTCAGCTGTGTGTCCCTCACATCTGAGGGATCTACTTTACCCACCTTCCCTAGAGCATTCTCAACATTTTATAGCAATGGTGATGCATCCTCCTTACCCCCACAAGCCCCACTGAGAGGTCTGCTTACTGACACTCAAAGTTCCTCCCAGGGCTAACTACCCTCTCCTGACATCACAGCTGACGTGATAGAACCTGTGTGCCAGCCCCATGCCCCTGGAATGTCTCCTGTTCTGAGTCCTCACTCAGCACCAATCTTAGTGCCTTGTTCCTGAGACAGAGAGCTGCTAAGTCAGCCCTGTGTACAGGAGCCTGGAGGGAGGGAGGGTCTTTGCTCTGAGCCTGGGGGAACAGGGTCCATGCTGTGGAGAACTGCCCACCTGCCTGGATGGTGTGCAGGCTCTGACCAAGAAAACTAAGGAAAGTTTGTGTGTCTTTGTAAAGACAGAAAAAAATGACAATTCAACAGACTCTGATTTTTACACTTGGATCACCAAACAAAGTATCACCATTACCATGAGTCCATTGTTTTTTGTTTGTTTGTTTGTGTGTTTGTTTGTTTGTTTTTTCTTCCCCCCCCCCCCGAAAGATCACTTAGGTTGCATAGGAAAGTGGGAGGAAGGACATTGTGATCTTGAAGCTAATTCCAAGTACAGTCAGTGTGTACTCTAGTGTTTTAAATTGGAAGAGAGTCAGAGTACAAGGTTGTGAGCAGGCTGACATATTTGTCCCACTTCCCCATCTGTGTGTGTCACTGTGATAAGCAGCACTGTGCCAGAGTGCACAGTAATAGTCCTCAGGCTGCAGCCCAGCAATGAGCAGAAGCCCTGCATTGGCCAGGGTGTCCTTGGAACCAGAGAAGCGACTGGGAATCCCAGGTCCCAGCTGTGTACTTGAGTCTGAGTAGTAGTACAGGAGATACTGGGGAGGGCCCCCTGGCTTCTGCTGGTACCAGTACATGTATTTACTACCAACACTGATGTCCCTGCTCAGGGTGCAGGTGAATCTGGCTGTTGTTCCCGGAGATGCAGAGAGAGAGAGGGCGGCTGGGTCAGTACAGGCTGGGACAGGGAAACTGAAAATACAGACGCTCATGGGTGATGGAAGCATAGTTAGAAAAAAAAAAATCTCAAAATGCTGAGCATGGGAAGAGTCATTTGGGGCCTCCTGTGTCCCTGAGGCCTTTCTCAACCTGTGCAGTGAGATAGGAGCATGAGGAAGACAGGCATCTAGGTCATGGTGACACAGACCCTGGTCCCCACAATGGGGGTTGGTCTACCCCAGGCCTCCTTTCCTCCTTCACCCTATGAGGAGGAGGGGCTAACCATGCAAATGGTCCACCCAGTGACAGCCAAGCCCCTTCCTGAGCCCTGGTGGTAGAACTCAGTTCACACCACACACTGGGGAGGATGGTGTTTGGTTTCACCCGCTGGGGAGACCACAGGGAGGAAGCACCTGCTTAGACCACACAGAGCTACCTGCTCAGGGGACTCTACCAGACCAGAGAAGACATAGCTGCTGAGTTCCCATCAAGGAGGACAGGGCCCAGTCCCTAGGTTCTTCACTGAGCAACCATGTAGGGATCACAGGGCTGTCCCACTGCAACCCCTACTGGTCACAGGGTACAGCAGTCCCTGTTTCCCAAAGCCCTGAATGCCCAGCTGATTCCTGCAGCTCCCCAATTCCCTGTCTATACACACATCCATCCTCCAATTCTTAGTACATTTCTCCTGCTTTCTGAAAGCAGATCTTCCGTAAGGATCTTTGGTAAACCACAGTGCCATAAGACAAAAAAGCAATTAACATAAATTTATATGCACACACTTTTGCGTGTTTCCAGTGCTGAGTCAGACCCAGGATGGGGTGGAGGGAGCAGCTATGGGACACCAACAGGACCCTGCACAAGACCCTCTACCAGGCCTTGAGGGACCAGGCTGCTGGATCTCAACAGGGAGTACAGAGGGCAGCTCAGCCTCTGCCAATTCCTGAGGTTAGGGAGCTTCCCCAGCTGTGAGGGTGCCAGGGCAGGGCTTAGGAAGATGCATGGTGCCCCCTGCTTCTTACATGTCCACCTGCAATGTCCTCAGTGTCCTGAGGTTAATTTCTACACCTATGCCACCAGCATTCAACAGTGACCTGAATGAATGTGCGAAGCACCGTCTTGGGTCTGATTTGAATAACATGGATACACGTGTGTGATTTGAGAGGCTTACAACATGGAGGGAATGGTCATCTAGAAATAAACACTCTTGAGATTATAAGAGTATGTATAAACCATAAAGCATATAAAAGAATGAGATTATCTCACCCTGGGACGTTTAGGGATCTCCTCACAGGAGGGATCCACAAGATGTCTCAGGAGAGGAGTGACTGCATTCTCCATATGGGTTCATAGAAGAACCAAATCAAAACAGGGTGTGAAGATGCTCAAACCATAAAGGGATGAGGCAATTACACACATGGGGAAACCATCTGCTGCCACTGTGCACAGGGGAAGAGAAGGGTGGACACCACAGGGCAGGACTGAGGAAACTATGTGGCCAGGGAAGAACAACTGAGGCAGGAGAACAGGAGGATGGGATGTAAGTGGTTGTGCTCACAGAAGATGCTCAGGATTGTGGATTAGGAGGAACTTGGAGAGAGATAGACAAAGAGTATAGTGTGAACTGAGGGTTTCTGCCTTGACTGGACCAGTAGATGTTGCTGCTGTTTACTGTAGTGGAGCATTAGATAATGAGATGTTTCCCAGTTCAAAAGAGTTGAATATCTGAGAAACAAGTAGAAATACTGAATTCCACGCCCAGACATGGTGGACCCTAACCTTACATGGCAGCATGTAGTGACCACGGTTTAAGTCAGATGTCCAAGTGTGTGAGCAGTGCCAAATGTGGGTGTGGACACTTAGGAGAGACAAGAGCCTCAGATGTAACCCTGGGCAGATCACCATGTACAAAATGGGTGAGAGGAGTCCAAGAGGCAGAGTCCCTCAGTCCAGGCATGCTCCTGTGTTCAATCCATTCATCAGCCCTGCAGCTTCAGTGTTAGTGATGTCCTACTGTCTCCTCAGGTTCCCAAGTGATGAGCTGGATGTCAGTTTAGGTGAAAACAGCCCCTCTTTATCTTTCCTGTGTAAATTTTCCAGGGGGAGTGAAGACAGTGAAGAAGTGTTCATTGGTGATGTTTGCAGACCTCCACACCCCAAGGGTAGCTCAGCAGGAGTCATGAGGATGCATGAGTGTGGAGCATCCAAAGTCAAGTTGAAGTGCCTGGAACAATGGACATCAGGAAGAAGTGGGGTTGGAGAAAAACCCAAATATCTCACCCCACCCCACCTTCATATCCCAGGACCTCCAGCCACAGGAAGGCAGAGCTGCAAACTCTCTCTCATATCCCTCAGTTCCCAGGGGAAGGACCACTGCATTCTGATCCCTACTCCTCAACTCCATTTCCTCTGCTTGGTATCTGTCATGGGAAGTAGGCTAGGAGTACCAACCTGAGCACTGAGGTCCTGAAAATTAAGTAAGATAGACACTGGACCCACATTCAGGCAGGGGCTGCTTTTCCAGCTGCCATCACCCCACGGACCCTGAGGACAGTCTCACAGTGCCCCTCTGACCCAGTCTTGTTCCTCCCCACCTGGGATGAGGAAGCTGGAGCCCAGAGCAGAGAACACATCACCTCCATTGCTGTGGATCCCCTGGCCACTATCCATGGGGGACAGGCAACTCAAGGGTCGTCCTTAGGCCTCAGCCTCATGGCCACACTCAGCTCAGAATCTCTTGCTGTGGTTCCTCACTGAGGTCTGTCTCCAACTGTCTCCACTGCTCCAGAGTGGTTTACACTATTGGGTTGAGGAATGGTGTCAGCAGCAAATCCAGTTCCGGGAGCAAAAGGACAATGCCACACTTCACCTACCCAACACGTGACCCAATTTCATGACCTTGGAATCACGATCTGAGATAAAACTGAGTTGGACACTCAACCATCTGAGCCCCTAGGCATCCCTAGACTTTATTTATTTATTTATTTATATCAAGAAAGTTTTATCACTGGAGTCATATGGAGTTCAGTCATTTCAGGTTTGCCCTTTCACTGAGCAATATGGATCTAAATGTTCTCCATGTCTTTTCATGTCTTGATGACACAGATTTTCTTACTGATGATCAATATTCCATAATTTGTGTACACCCCAGTGTATTCCTCCATCATCTCCAGAAATTCATCTCAGTGGGCTTCTTCCAGGTTTGGAAAGTTATGAATAAAACCACTGTCAACATTCCTGTGCATGTTTTTCTAAAGCAACTGTCAACATCTCTCTTCAGGTTTTTTTGTTCACCTTGTTTTCAACAAGATAAATACCTTTAGGTAAATACCAAGGGGTATGGTGGATGGATTGTTCAGGCTAGAAAATCTCTACTTTTAAAGAAACAGCCAAGCTCTTTTCCAAAATGACTGTACCAACCTACATCTCCCCAAAGCAATGGAAAAGGATTCCTGTTACACCATGTCCTGGACAGCCTTTGGTGATTTTTTTTTTTTTTTGGATTTTGGTAATTTTCATGGGTATATAAAACTATTTCATTGTTGTATTATTTACAATTCTCTATTGTATTTATTTATTTATTTATTTATTTGTTTGTATTATTAAATATTATTGTAAATAATTATTATTTACAATTCTCTACTGACCTATGATGCTGAACATCTTTTCTCAAGTGTGTTTGACATCTCTATGTCATCTTTGACTAGTCAGATTATTTGCAGTTTTTACATAGATTCTTTATTATTGAGGAGACTTCTTTTCTAAATACAAACTAGACATTTCCTTAAATCAGTTTCCATTTGCAGTAGAAACAAATACACAAAAAAGAAGACTCTTGCTCATGTATCCTTATGATTTCAATCCTTTACTACAGGCTGATATGTGTCACAGTATGTTGTGACTTCCCTGAAATAAGGATAGAGGTATCCAAACTAAATGTTTAATTCCCATAGGTACAGGGATAGTGAACACTCCTCTCCCTCCCCCTAAGGACTCTTGTAACTATCTCTCCAGATCTTCATGGTTCATGGAGGAACCACATCCAGGCTACATTCCTATCAGTGTCAAACATTCCTGGTCCCCATCACTTCCTAAGCAGTAGTCTCTGAGATGATTTTATCCACAGGGATAATGGGGACAACCCTCAGGGTCATCAACTGCTCAGGAGTAAGGGGTACATAATGGTGCAGAGGAAAGATTTGCACTGTTATTTGGTTGCAACAAGATCAGCTCCTTCTGTAGTGAGTTTGGAGCTGGGATGGCCTTTTAGAGTCCTGAAGGGGGAAATTAGAGGACTAGCTCATGGAACCATTTATCAGTCAGTCATTGCATGTGGGCTGCCTTTGGAAGAATTGGTGACCATCAGTGACTACTTAACCAAGGACAAGATCCATAAAGGGGCTCAACAGAGGTATGTTGGTGAATGACACAGCCACTGGGAGGTAACAACTATACAATGACAGCATAGCCCTTGCACTGCTCAGGTCCCCTGACATCATAGCATGAGTCCTCAGAACAGATCCTCTTGGATGCTTCTTAATCACTTTCAGTGTAGGAAGCTTGCAAGGCATCATTCAGTAGTGTAAATGACAGGCCCTGCTGATGAAGTTAATCTCAAAGATACAGACAATGCCAGGAGGATTTCTCCTCCACTACGCATTCTAGATTCACCTCCAGCTTGGTGAGCTGGAATGGTCCAGGTAGCACATCTGGTAGACTTCTTAATGCCCATTCCTGAGAAGATTGAGTCTGTTCAGCTTGTTTTCTTAGAGCTGTGTTTTTGGTTCCCATGGAGGTCAACCACAACATTTCATTGACTTCCAAAAGAGTGACCTAGGTAACAACAACAGCATCCTGATGTTAGTAGCACAAGTTACAGCGGAAGCTAAACATGAGCAGATGTGGGCCACAGACAGGGACAGGCAAGAGACTAATCATAGGTGTAGTTGAGTACAGATTAGTCTATCACATCTTATTTAAAAAGAAGTTCATGGTGTCATAGGATCATATTCAACTGTGGAGATATTTGTGAGAATAACTTTTACATAGAGTTTAAACTATGAATTAATAATTTTGTAATTATGGCAAAATACGCATAAATGTAAAATGCAAAAGTTTAATCAATTTAACTGTACAATTTAGTGGCACTTTGCATACTCACAATAATATGCATCACCACCACTATCCAGAAACTTCTCATAATTCCAAACAGGAACTGTGTACTCATTAAATAATCCTGCCATCACCCCTTATCCTGAAGTGAAGGGAAAATTATGCAAACCAGATATGACAGAAAAATCCAAGGATCCAAGAGCACATGATAATGCAGGAAGAAGCAGAGTGCAGCTCCCCTGGTGGTCCCTGGAGATGTGGTGGCTTGACCCAAGCAAGAGGTCTGTTTGATCTAAGGATGTCCGTGTTGTATGCTGCCCACCACAAGCTAGATCGGCATTGTTTCTTTTGTCAGTGTGTTCAGCATCCCCCTCTTCCTTTCCCAAAGTGCTTAAGGAATCCACAATGAAAGCCTGAGACTCTTATTAGGAGTCATTACCTCGTGTTACCTGCAGTCCCATTTACATTCTCTGTAAGCTTACTTCCTGAGATCACACAAAGGCCGTGCTTTCAGTACATTCCTCCCTGAAGTTCAAAGGGAATTGTTCTGATCAATGTTGGATTATTCTCACTAATATTTTCAAGTAATGTGTCCATATTAACACATGGAATTGTCCTAGAATTTCCTATCTAATACTGTTCCTGTTGGGTTGTGTGTCATGGATTTTCTGGGATTAGAAACGGTTTTGCTCTCTATTTAAAAGTTCTTGGAAGTTGTCTTGCATATTTGTTAGCATTCTCTCATGATGCCTTCTGCTTTGCTTTTTGTTTGAGTGAAAACATTTTATTAATGATGATATACCACACATTATATGTGATATATACATACTGTATAAACATACAAATATATTGACATATAATATTATAAATATTTTATTGTTCATTCATATGTATATACATGGACATGTAGTTATATTTTTATTTTGTACACAGACACCCAACCTCTGGAAATTGAAATCTCTGTTCTTTGAAATCTCTGCATAGGAATGTGTCTTTTCTCCTTCCATTTATTCATTTATACAACAAGTGAACAACGTGGATCACAGACATCTAGTTAAACTTGATACAGCCCTATATGCTTACATTTATTGGGTCCTCAAATATTTCCAGTTTTTCCTAGTGGGAACCCTTTAGATTGACTGATGAGCTCCTTGCCACACCCTGCGTGTGTATGTGTGTGTGTGTGTGTGTGTGCATGCTCGTGCACGTGTGCTCAACTATGTGTATGGTGGAGTTGCACTGGAACGTTTGTTTTTGTTTTGAAGGATTCTTTACTTTCTGACACTACAAGGTGCCCCGTGCTTATCCTGTGACATTCTTGATCTGGATATTGAATCTTTTGGGGGGGGGATTTTATTTATTTATTGTTTTCAGAGAGAGTAAGTGAAAGAACACAAAAAGGGAGAGGTACAGAGGGAGGGGAAGAAGCAGGCTCCCCACTAAGCAGGGAGCCTGATGTGGCTTAATGTGGGGCTAGATCCCAGGAAAGCAGGATCAACCTCCTGAGCCACCCAGGTATCCCTGGGAATTAAATCTTTCTCCAAAGAAGCCTGCATCTCTTCCCAGAAGAGTGGTATTAGAAAGAAAAATGTACAGAAATGTATTTCATGGCTCTGGGTTGTCATTGATTCCAGTCCCTCTCAGTTGACAAAGTGATATTTAGATGAGTCAGCTAACCCAAGAACATGCATACAATGCTAAGTCCACATGCAATTATCAGACTCCATCAAAGTAAATATGATTACAAACTTCCATCTCAGTAATCCATGACCAAACAGGCTTCACTCAAGTGTCATCCCTAGGTTATATCTGAATTCCCTTGCCTAAAGTGAAGAATCTGGCTCCACTTCCATTCATCCATTTTATTATTTGTTAAATTCATGCACACATCACATCCCCCTCAAAATAATCCACCTGTTCTCCACAGGACACAGTCTTATCTACTACAGCACAGTGTTCACATGCAGTCTCTTATGACTTTCCATAGACAGGATACACTCAGGTACACAGTCACTCAGCTCAGCAGATTTCCCTGAAGCCCTTCACTGAGGTGGGTTCACAGGTTGGTACTGAAGGTAGATGGATTTTTTTTTACATTCTGTATTCCATCACGGGTCCAAAAATTCAAAAAAAAAGTTTTGTTGTTGTTGTTGTTTGTTTGTTTGTTTTATGACTAGATTAAGTTTCTGTTCTGGGACTCTACAGTGTCCAGTGGATTCTGGCCTTTCTGTTACTTTACAGTATCATAGAAAATAGTTCCCTTGATCAAAACCAGTTTCCTTTCGTCACACAGTCAACTCTTTTTCTTCCTTTTGCCCCTCTGAAAACAACAGATATTTGTTCTCTCTCTCTCTCTATTTTTCCCTCTTCCAATATGTGATGTAATTATGATCATACTATGAAAATTACCCTGTTTTGTAAATGTGCCACCTATTGAGTGACACCTTATTTGGTTGCAGGTTTGGGGGATTATATCTGAACCTGGAATAAATATCCATATGCCAATTTTGGGTCGCTTTCAGTTTTTAGTGATTATGAATAAGCTTATATAAACATGTTGCAGGTTTTTCTCCATGAAGTTTTAAAATAATTTCACAATTGTAAGTTGACATCTGTTTCACAAAAAGTCAGAATACATGACAAACCAGCCAGGGATCCTGGGTGGCTCAGTCAGATAAACTTCTAACTCTGATTTCAGCTCAGGTCATGATTTTGAGTTTGGGAGATTGAGCCTATGTTCTGGCTCTGAGCTCAGTGAGAAGTGTGCTTGAGATTCCCTCTTTCCCTCTCCCTCTGTTCCTCCCCTTGCTCTCTCTCCCCTTACAAAAATTAAAAAATATATTTTTTAAAAAGACCAACTACCAGCATTGGTTATAGTCATTGAGATAATAATATCAGTAAATAGGGCTGACTTAGTCTTTAAGAATTGCACAAGTAGAGCTAAGGTCCCATGATACTTCTTTTTTTTTTTACATTATGTTATATTAGTCACCATACATACGTCATTAGTTTTTGGTGTAGTGTTCCATATACTTTGAAGGACAAATAAATTGTTTCATTTATTAAAAAATCAGAAGGTAAAAAGAAATATGAACCAACTTAGGAATAAATAGTCCCCACCTGATAAAGACAAGAAATTTCTGTTCATGTGAAGACTCTTTGTCTAGGAATGGGCTGCTCTGAGTGATGCTGAGGATAGAAGGGACAGGGGAAGCCTCACTTCCAGATGGTGTCCTTGGATGGACCTGGGTCCAGGGCGTCAGCAAAATAGCATGTAGAATCACATATTAATCTGAGCAGGAACTGCTGGTGGGTGTACCCCTCTTTACAGATGAGTAAGTGGATTTCTGTATCACTTCCCCACAGGCCTATTGACCCATGTTTCACAATAATAATCAGGTTTGTCCTCAGCCTGCAAACCTGTGATGATCAGGGAGCCTGAGTTGGCAGACTTAGAGCCACAGAATAAATCCAGAGACCCTGCAGGTAAATTGCTGCTACTTTAGATGATGGTTCTGGGGACTGTGTCTAGAAGCTGTTGGAACCAGGACACATTGACCACCCCCAATGTTGGAGATGCTTCCAGAGCAGGAGATGGTGACCCTCTGGACCAGAGCCCCAGACACTGAGGGCACCTGAATCAGCACAGACTGGACCCAGGAACCTGGAAGGGGGAGGATACCAGGCCATGGCGGAGGTCATCACCAATCCTGCCTTCTGTGGCCCACAGCTGAGCAGAGCCTCCCCTAATCTCTCCTTCCCATCTTCATCCTTGGGGAGAGGATATGCCCATCCATGAAAATGAGACTCCAGCTCTCTGACCCCTCCATGTCCCTGGGTCAGGTTCCTCTGCATGAGAGTGTCATGGGCGTGGGCAGGATTTCCTATATAGGGCCAGGGGAAGATGAGGTCACAGCTGTGAGCCCTGAGTAGTGGACACAGTCTGTCCCAGATAGTAAGTTCAACATATGATCCCCCCTGGCTCTCATAAAAGTGCCCTGACCACCTCCTGGTGTAGATTACCAGACATGCCACTGTATGCATGGCAGCCAGAGCCCATTAAAGAGAGTTCCTGCCTCCCCATTGTTCCATTCACTGTTCCCAGAAATAGCACCAGGCTAGGTGTCCCCTTCTGTGCCCTCCCATCACCTGAGTGCATACTTTATTCTCCTCTCAGATTCCTGAACGTGACTCTGTCCATAACCCCCTTAGCTGTTCATGGGTCAGAACTGACCTGATGTCTGTACACAAACTCCTCTTAGATCAGAATGAGGTCCAGAGCAGTGATGGCTCCCCATGGACACACAGACCCTTCTATGAAGGATGCAGTATTTTTTCATATTATGTGATTCTTCCCTGGTGTCTAAATACCCCTTTTTTTAGTGTTTTATTGCAATGAGGAAACAGGGAGCAATTCTGTCTAGGTTGTGAGTACAAATTGTATTCACTCCTAGAAGGACACACACTCAAAATCTTTGTCATCTGTCACTCTTTCCACCTGCTTGACACAGCAGTTCTACAAACACTGTGGGTTCTTGTTCCCTATCAGGATCTGTTCTCCAAGGACACACACAAAAGTCTGCAGGAGCCATGGCAAGGTTGTTGTGTGGTCTTGACCTCAAAATCCGAAAGTCAAATGTGCCAGAAGTTCTAGGAGGGACCTAGGGACTGCTGCAGATATTCTGACAGAAACTAAGTGATAGAATTCATGTATTAGTCACCACTTAGGCAATTGCACATTTAAAATGGATATATGTCCCTTCTATAAAATTCCTCTTGGTAAGACTGATTTAAACATAGTGCCAATATCTTTGTGAGGCTGCAGGTGGAATCTCTAGTATACAGTTCCCAGGTTGTGTTTATTGTAGAGAGAATATGGATGGAAATTGTGGTTAAAAACATGGATGCAACAACAAAACAAAAATAATTCCTTCTGTTCTCGGTTGAATACAGGTCTATAAATTCTTTCTGAAATCATTTTTTAAAGATTTTATTTATTTATTTGACAGACAGAGATCACAATTAGGCAGAGAGGCAGGCAGAGAGAGTGGAGGGGAAGCAGGCTCCCCTCTGAGCAGAGAGCCTGATGTGGGGCTCGATCTCAGAACCCTGAGGTCATGACCTGAGCTGAAGGCAGAGGCTTTAACCCACTGAGCCACCCAGGTGCCCCTCTGAATTTTTTGTCATGAGTTTAGTATCGTGGATTTTTCCAACAAGCAGGAGAGTCCAGCATGGTGCTCAGTGAGACTCCAGGAGAAACATCTACCTAAAATTTACAGAGCCATCACAATGATGAAACTACCAAATAAACAGTGCTTTCAGAACACAGCAATCTTGGGTTGGACTCCTCTCTAAAGTGAGGACAGCATTAGCCCCTATGGTTTGTTCCAACATGTTCAGGATAGAGTAAATGATCATTCAGTCATCCATGGTGAGAGGAATTAATTTCTATTACCTAGGGCCACCTGGATCCAGAAGATTCTTCAAAGTTCCCATATCTGAGTGAAGGAAAGGTAGAGATAAGACGGAATATGGCCCTAGTTCAGAGATCCTGTGCCACTAGATTGGGACAGAAGACATTTCAGCAGAAGTTCATCCTCTTTGGAGGTACACTAGGTTGGATGAGGGGCTGATGGCACTTCCCTGAGAGCACAGGAAGTGTGTCTTACATCCCTACAGGACCTGAGCTCCAGGGGAGCAGCCCTGATTTGTAATGATCAGCCTCAGGCACTGACTGAGGCCAGAGATGGTTGGGGACTGAGCCGCACATGCAGACAGAGACTCCTCTGAGATTCTTGAGCATCAGCCTCATCCTAGGATTAAATGTGTTCAGAGCATATTTTGGATGTCCTGGTGATGAGACCTCAATTACACTTGACGGCCCTGCAGTTTCCTGTGGATGGGGTCTCTGACTCCTGGAGATTGTGACACTGAGGACAGCTGGGCGAACACAGGTTGAGTCTGTCTTGTGGATGGACAGAGAAGCCCCAAAATGTCAGAGGCCAGGATACTGTACACTCAGAGAGAGGAGAGATGTGTGTGTGTGTGTGTGTGTGTGTGTGTGTGTGTGTTGTGTGTTCGTGTTCATGTATCTCACCAAAAACGAGAACAAGTGATGTACTGTGCCTCTTATGACTTCTTCTGAAGTATGGTTCTTCATGAATCTGATTCTAGATTTAGAGGCCACTTGCCTAAAAGACCATTTCTCTGTAAGAGAATTTATTTAGTACCTGAGGACGCACATGAGAGAAGACCTTTTACCAACTTACTGAGTCACAAGGCCAGACCTTGTCCAGTGTCATAAATATCTACATTTTTTTCTCATCTGACCTCTGTTCCATGAAGAGCATAATGAGGACATAAATCAAAAGTTGCTAATAGCTAATAATATATTATTTCACCTGAGAGATCTCAAACAGGTGTTATTTTTGCCCCTCAAGATGTATTTGGAAATCCCCTGTGCAGTGAGTGATGGAGATGAGGAGTAGGGGATCCCAGGACTCGTTAGAGACACCCCAGACTCTGCCTTCTGAGCTGCACAGCAACTGAGCACTCCAAAACTTCTTATGTGTCCCCCTGATCCTCAGGGTGTATGAGAGGTTCTCTTTTCAAACATCACGTTTCTTAAAGCTGTGCAAACCCGTCCTTTGACCTGAAATCAAAGGAATCCCAAAGTTGGGCTCCAACTGAGCAAAAGAGATTTTGAGAGGGCTTTTCCCAAAGTGTGACACAGGAGCACCTGCAAGAGGCAGGGAGAAAGGAGCTCCCTGCTGTGTGACTGGAGAGCACCTGCACCCTCTAATGTAAGCAGGACACATGGTGATCCTAGGCTGTGAGCTGGTGAAATGGTGAATGGAGGCTATTGGACATGACTCCTGCCTCCTCACTGCTCTGATCGCTGCCTCCTACATTAGGCCCTGACCTTGTGTCCCCTTATGTGTCCTCCCATGACCTCAGGACAGACTTTGTGCTCTACTCAGACTCCTCAGTTTGTGTCATTCTACAGCTCCCTTGATTGATCATGCGTCAGGACTGAGATGTCTTTATACAAACTTCCTTAGATAAAGATCAAATACAGAGCAGTGCTGGATTTCCAGGGACATATGGTCTCTTCTGTGTAAGACACCGGTTCTTTCCTACTGTGTAATTCTTTCCAGTTTCCAAAGGTCTCCTACCTGTGAGGTTCCTGCCGCAATGAGGATATGGGAAGCACTTCTCTCCACGTTGTGGGTAGATGCCCCTCTGTGCATTCACAGAGGGGTCACCAAAAAAAAAAAAAAAAAAAGCTTTTTTACCTGTTACTCTTTCCTCCTGCATGAAACAACAGTTCTTCACAGATTGTGAGCAGTGATTCCCTCCTAGCATCTGTCCTCAAAGCACAAAAAGACAAGTGTGCGGGAGCCCTGCTATGTGAGTCTGTGTGTAAAATTCACCTCAAAGCATAGAAGGAAAACCTTCCCGAAGTTCTAGGAGGGTAGAACTGACAACTGTAGATGCTCTTACACATTTCCAGTGACAGAGTTCATGTATTAGTTACCACTGAGCTAACCACTCACCTAAAATAGATGCATGTTAATGTTACACAGAGTTCACTTCTTTCAAACTGATTACATCTCATTGCTAATGTCATTGTGAAGGTGCAGTAAACTGCACCTTCTCTTAGATCTGTGCTTATTGCAGGAAGAATATGGATAGAAATTGAGGTTGAAAAACATAGATGGGACAAAGATATCTGGGTGGGTCAGATTGTTAAACGTCCACTTTTAGCTCAGGTCATGATTTCCAGGACCTGGGACTGAGCACCACGCCTGGCTCCCAGGTAAGGAGCCTGCTTCTCCCTCTCCCTCTGCATCTCCCCCTGCATATGCTGTCTGTCTGTCTCTCGCTCTCAAGTATATTTTTAAAAGCTCAAAAAAGTAAATGGAACAAAAATAGAAAGGGAATGTCTCCTATTATTGGTTCAATAAGAGTCTGTGAATTTTTACTAACATACTTAATTTTTATTCGAATTCTGCATATATGTATATTTTAGTCATAAGTTATATATCTTGAGTCTGATCCTGCAGGTAAGAAAGCTAGATATGGTGCCCAGTGAAACTCCATGAGGAGCCTGTTCTTTATGACTCTCAGAGCCATCTTACTGATGGAATCACCAAAGACAGAGCTTCTAGGATGGAGTGATTAGGAGTTTGATTGATTTAGGGGTGGGCACAACTGTAGTCCATGCACCTTCAGTCCAGCAAGTTCAGGACAGAGCAATTGTTCATTCAGCCACATGTGACTAGAAATGAATTTATTTGTTTGTTTATTTATTTATTTATTTTTGAGAAATGAATTTCTATTACTCAAGGCCATCCCAACCCAGAATTTCCTGTCAAAGTTCTTGCATGTGAGTTTAGGAGAGGTGGGGATAAGTGGAACTTTGTCCCTGAAGTCACAAGCCCTGTGGTATTCTGTTAGGAAAGAAGAATTTTCAGCAGATGTCCAGAGTAGCGATGTCACTGGGTTAAAGGAGTAATGGAGAGCCTAGCTCTGAGAGCACAAGCAGTTGACTGTGTCACACTTCCTGATTCTGGGTTGCTATCCCAGAATCAGTGTATTGATCAGCTTCAAGCACTTACTGGACCTCTGAGATGGTTGGGGGTTGAGCTCTGCCCATTGATAGAGACTCCCCTTGGAATTCCTGAACACCAGACTCAACACAGGAGAGCTAGTGTTCAGGGAACATCCTGACTGCCCTGAAGTCAGGACCTGAGTCACATTCAATGTCTCTGTTGTTTCCTGATGATGGGGATTCTGCCTTATAGAGATTTTGACAGTGAAGACAGCTGGGTGATCCAGGTTGAGCCTAACTTCTGGAGAGATAGAATAGCCTGGAAACTGCAGAGCCTAGGACAATCTACACTCAGAGAGAAGAGGTGTGTGTGTGTGTGTGTGTGTGTGTGTGTGTGAAAGACAGTGAGAGGGAGACAAAGAGAGACAGAGAATGAGAATATGTCCCATGTATCCTCAGGAAGACTTTCCTGCAGAGGCCAAGCATGGGGACAAGTGTCCCCCATCCATATTATATCTTCTCCACTTTCTGAGTGTGATCTCCATGCAAATCCATTCAAGAGCAGGGTCTGTGTAAGACTTCCAGTGTCCTGAACCTTGGAGCTAAAGAAGTTGTTTGGAAGGCAACTTCTCTTGCACAAATATAAAATTTACATAAGAAAGGGGAATTTGGTTGCAGATTCATTCTAATAGTGATTCAACTGAATCACACATTGAGTTGTAAGTGGTGTGAGGCATTTGTCCCTTTTCATCTGTGTAGACACAAGTCACACCTCTGTGGGTCTTCAGGTCTCAAAAGGAAGATAAAAAATTCATTCTACTACAATTAATTTGAGTGAATAGACCAATTTTAATAGGAAAATAAAAAATGTAATTATAGAAGAACTCCTCAGAAATGCATAAGATACAGACATTTTCACAAAAGACATCTAACAAACCTTCTGAGATAAGATTGTTCCAATTTCTTTGTTTCATATTCTTTTTTAAAGATTTTATTTATTTATTTGACAGAGATCACAAGTAGACAGAGAGGCAGGCAGAGAGAGAGAAGTGATGCAGGCTCCCTGCCGAGCAGAGAGCTTGATGTGGGGCTTGATCCCAGGACCTTGAGATCATGACCTGAGCCGAAGGCAGAGGTTTTAACCCAATGAGCCACCCAGGTGCCCCTCTTTGTTTCATATTCTTTTCATAACATTGAAAAGGATGAAATATTTCCTAGTTCTTCTAAAAGAGTTATAACACTGATAAACACATGTTCCAAATTATATTTCACAGAAATTAAAGTTGCAGAGCAGTACCATTAAATATTGATAAAAATGTTGTATATTAAATATTAAGTAGACATCACTACCATATTAATAAATTAAAATACCATTATTAAACATTATTTGTTCCAATAATGCAATTGTGTTCCATATTAAGAACATGTTTCATACCACATGCTGTATTATTACATCAAGAGATATGATCATATTGCCCCAATTGTTCTTGAAAGAGCTTTTGACCAATCCATTAAAAAATATGGAATACATATAGATACATTTATAATAAGGTAATGAACACTCTCTCACACACTTATGATGTAGTCCTAAGACCAGCATCTCAGTTCATTGCACAGGGAACATGACCATTTTCACAAAGATCAGGAAAAGGCAAAGATGATCTTCACTTTCATTATTTTTCAACATTATTCCTCAAGTATCAGAAAATGCAATTAAGAAAACAAAGTCAATGGTTAATACTTAGCATTGATGGTAAAGATCAAGTAGTCTTTCTAAAAGATGCAAATGGACGTCATGGCCTTAGGCAGGCCAGAGCTGATGAAGACGTGACAGCAGAGATCTCCCCAATGAGTGACTAGTCACTGATTGTGACCAGTACCGGTAACACTTAGTGACAGAGACATGATATATGGACAAGGGTAGCAGAGAAGACATGTTGGCTCACGTGTCCAGGGTGAAGCGAACAGTGGAAAGTTCAAGCAGTGATCCCAGATCTGAAGAGATCAGCTTTTCTCCATCAGGCTGGATACCAAATGACATCAATCATCCCACTAATGGGGTTTCTGTCCCAGACCCAGCATAGTCCACACTGCTGAGGTTTCCAGTACAGAAATCAGGGAGCTTTGCCCAAGTGACCAGTGCTCTGAGACGTGGTCTGTGAGCCCAGTGTCACTTCACTTGCTCTTGGCACTGAGGAAAGAGCAGGTCCCAGGTGACCTCAGAGACCCCTTTCTGTAAAATTTGGCAAAGGCTCCCTGCATAAGGGACTGAAGAAAAGACCCCAGGATATGAGCAGGATCCCACAGAGTTCTGTTGTCTGAGATTTCACTGAAGCCAATGGAATTCTGGTCACAATTTCTCTTAGCCTCTGAGGAGACTTTCCTCAGAGCCAACTTTCTCCTTGGACATCCATTCTATCTGCTCATTGTCTATAGCCTCAATTTTACCAGACCTGGTAGAGAAAAAAAGGAAGGGATGATTGACTTTTGACGCAGTGTGCAGAGGCAGGCAGAGCCAGGAGCTCACAGGGCAATGGGCCCACTGGTGAAGGCAGGTCACACATTAGTGAGGACAAAGTTTGACCAGTGCACCTCTCTCCAGCTGAGGGGTTTGCCCACCATCTGAGGCCCTGCTTCCACAGCTCTCCTGCTGCCTTCAGCACCCATCTCCTCCAGCCTTGTCATACACCTATACACAGGAAACAGATGGTTCTTTTTCACTGTAGTCTTCCTGATATAGTGACCCATGAGAGTGGTGTGAAAAAGGGCCTTTCTAAGTCCATTCATGTAGTTGTGACACTCTCACATATGGAAATTTATTTCAGTGGAAAACTATTATGTCTTTCAAAATGCCACCTGTATCCCTATAGATCCCTCCATGTCTCCAGTTCCAGATGGCGTACATGGTAAGTGTAAGGACCATGAAGGGAACATGCTGCTGGGACTCATATATGGGAATCATGCCTGTGTGTGCATGTAGCATGTGCCTGAGAGAGTTGGGTTAAGACCTCTGCCCAATGTTGTGGTGTATAAGGCGTGATCTATTAGGTGAATTAAGTGATGTCCCTGCAGAGTCAGGAACCCTGCATCAGAGGTCAGGTAACAAGCTGAGGCTAGAAACACAGAGGAGGCTGGTGGCTGGTGAACTCATTGAGTTTAAAGAGGTGGACCTGCTATTCATGTGAGTCCAGCATCTCCAAATGGGACAGAAAGGACAAGCTAGGAAAATATTGATCCCTTGACTTGCACCTGAAATCTGTTTTACACTGTGTGAATGCACATGAATATCCACATAGCTACATTGTCACCATTATATTCACAACAAGGTTGCCCTAGGGCACTTGCTACTTCTGCAGCTCAAGCTTTTCCTCATTTTATCATTTACTATAATCCTGAATTGTCCCCACAAATGTCATGTGGAAACCAGCCTTTGTCTCTTAATGGGCCAGTGGCAGGGTGCTCTGTGAGGTTCCCATGGTTTTGGGTGATGTCTGGAAGATCAAGGTCAGGGTGTCTCTTCCCCACTGGCCTGAAGCACTGGGCAGACTCTACACCTCCTGTCCCATGCTGAGTAGGAATCATCAGGTTCGTCCTCAGCCTGGAGCCTAGAGATGGTCAGAGAAGCCAGGCTGGCTGACCTGGAGCCAGAGACTCTGTGATAGAACAAAGAGGATAGGCTGTTCCTCCTGTAGATCAGTAGCTGGGGACGTGGCCTGGGTGTTGCTGTAGCCAAGTTGCATCCTCATTGCCAACTGTATCCTTATATCTGGTACAGCAAGTGTGGCCCTCAGTGAGGGGACATGGTCACTAAGGGTGCCTGAGCCAGCTCCACCTAGGCCAGGCACACCATAATGGGACAGAGATCTGTGGGCAGGAGGGTAGCCCACCATGAAGGAGAGTGGAGGCATGGAGCAGGTCTCCCACCCACCCTGGGTAAGGTCAGCAGTCACCTGTGCCGGGAATGAGGAGGAGAGGAGTCCATGACATAATAAAGAAACAAATTATGACCCTAAAGCTCTGTAGTGGAGACTGAGCTTCCAAAATCTTTTTCTATCTCCAGAAACTTCCATGTGAGCAGAGGTGCTTCCCTCAGATAAGCCTGTGATGTCTTTCTGTCTGCCCTCCACACCTACAGATGGAAAGAGACAGAGGAGGAGAGGAGGAACTGACCCAGGGGTAGAGGTGGTCTGGGTGGTGATAACCCCAAAGTCTGGCAGGTCAGCATCAGCAAGTGAGAGAAATGATGCCTGACACCTGAGAGGGTCTGAGTGTTGTCCCAGCCTACAGGGGTCATATAGCATTGTCCCAGGCTATCCCACATACCCTCAGACCCCAAAAACTTACTTTCCTCTCTGACATTCCTGGCACACCAATTAGAGCCACATGAGCCATCCTGACCCTCTTTTCTAAGCTGTTACTGATGTCAGAGAAGAACCCTGTATAGCTGAGAATCTTGAAAATGAAAGTATCCATTAAGGGAGGCCCTTCTCACTATAAAGGGACCAAAGGGAGCTAGCTGTGTCTCAGCTTTATTCCCAGACATGCACAGAATTTTATCCAATCATCTATCACAACTCCAGAAGTGGGAGTGTTTACTCTTTCAGTTTTTCATGGGAACATGGTAACCAGCATTTTTTTTAAAGATTTTATTTATTTATTTGAGAGAGAGGCAGTGAGAGAGCATGAGCGAGGAGAAGGTCTGAGGGAGAAGCAGACTCCCCGTGGAGCTGGGAGCCTGATGCGGGACTCGATCCCGAGTCTCCGGGATCACGACCTGAGCCGAAGGCAGTCGTCCAACCAACTGAGCCACCCAGGCGTCCCGGTAACCAGCATTTAATACACTAATTTCTTAACACTGCTCTATCCAGTAGCTGGAGATCTGCATGTGGCTGGAGCCTGCTGGGCCTCAGTCCAGTGACTGGTTATCGGTTTATTAATAGAACACACATTTAAATGTATATTTTTGTGATTATCCAATAATTTCGCATTTGAAGTAATTAATTACATGCATATATATTTTACCCACCCTATTTATAACAGAAAGGAACCTCAGGAATATTGTGAAACATCTTTCTGAATTCTCAATGAAAAGACACCTCTCATGCATCCAATGAGAGAAATGGCTCATGAATTCACAGAGAGAGGTCCCTAAGTACAGAGACATGCCTGCATACACAGAACAAGCAGGTAAGTATAGAGATCCTAAGGGAACAATTGAAAGAATTTGATTGTTCTTTATGAGATAAATCTGGCTTTCAATATTGAAATACTGGGTGTTATACTCAACTAATGAGTCATTGAACGTTATATCAAAAATTAGTGTTGTACTCTACTTAATTAATTAAAAAATAATTTAAAAGTTACAAATGAAATAAATTAAATTTAAAAAGTAAAATAGAATAAAGTAGAAACACCAATAATTTTACCTTCCAGATGCATGGATGTATAGTTAACAAATAAATACTGTCCATATATAAGGTATACAGTGTGATGAGCAATGCAGGTCTCCATGGACACAATGGCTCCTGTGCATGACAGACATTCTTTCCCCACATGTGAGCCCTTGATGACCAGGACTCTCCCTTCCTGTGGATCCCCTGCAGCACTGAGGGGAGACAGAGCCTCGATGTAGGAATGGGAGGTCATAGGAAAAGGCCAGCTGTGCATCCCCAGTGGGTGATTCTCGGTGAATCTTCACCATCTGTCAATGACCCCACACACTCAAGGACCACAGACATCGAAATCCATTGTCATCCAGTGACTCACTCCTAGGAATCTCTTCTGGAACAGAGGACACTGATCGATAGGGAGCCTTGACAAATGATGTTCTTGGAAGCAATTTTTTAAATATTTTCTTAAATTTGTTTTACTTTTATTTGTTTAAAGATTTTATTTACTTATTTGACAGAATAAGAGAGACAGTGAGAGAGGGAACGCAAGTAGAGTGAATGGGAGAGTGAGAAGCAGGGTTCCACTGAATAGGGAGCACCACATGGAGCTCGATCTCAGCCAAAGGCAGCACTTAACTATTGTGCCACCCAGGTGCCTTTTTGAATCATTTTTTCCAAAGGTTTTATTTCTTTCTTTGATGGAGAGAGAGAGAGAGAGAGAGAGAGAGAGAGATAACACAAGTAGGGGGAGCAGCAGATAGGAGGAGAATCAACCTCCCAGCTGAGCAGGGAGTTCGATGCAGGACTCGTTCCCACAACACCAGGATCATGGCCTGAGCCAAAGGCAGAAGGTTGATGACTGAGTCACTCAGGCACCACTCTGAGTACTCCTCATTCCTTGAGCAGGCTCTGTTCACAAGAGAACCTGGTGTGTGGTGGTTGTTAGGAGCAGGGTTTGAGAAAAATATAGTCCACATTCAAGAATGAGTGTTATGTGGGTTGAAAAAAATAAGAACAATTGACATGCTTATGCCTGAAAATCTATGCACAGTTCATGATGATTTTTCCAGAAAGATCAACTAAAGCAAAAAGAAACAAACAAACATCAACAGTAACAACAACAAAACAGAGAAAGATAGATCCCATTTAGCAACATATTATAGGGGCGCCTGGGAGGCTCAGTGGGTTAAAGCCTCTGCCTTTAGGTCAGGTCATGATCCTGGGGTCCTGGGATGGAGCCCCACATCGGGCTCTCTGCTCGGCAGGGAGCCTGCATCACTTCTCTCTCTCTGCCTGCCTCTCTGCCTACTTGTGATCTCTGCCTGTAAAATAAATAAATAAAATCTTTAAAAAACATATTATGAAGATATGTTTTTAACTACAAAAATTCTGGAATTCTATGGAGCAGACTTGAACTGATTTGTGTTTGGCCAGGAAAAACCCCTGGTCAGCAGTGTGTCCAGTTCCTGGTTTGAGCAAGATACAAGTGGTCAGAGGAATTCCATCATGAGGAATTTATTTTCTGTGTCTTCCTCACAGGAGACTACCGGGAATTCAGATCAAGCCCTGTGGGTGGGAGTGAGCCTAGCCTGACCCGGAACTGCTCTGTGGAGGGACCATCAGAATGGTAGGGAGCCGGGCTACAGCTGGAGATGCTGGGTTCCAGGAGGGGAGAGAGGGCCTCACAGAGAATCAGGAACACCCAGCAGCCCTGTTGACATTGGCTTCTTCTGAAACCTGGCCATTCAGCTTCCTGCCATCTTAGCCCAAGCTCTGTAGCCACCCTGGACAGATGCGTGTTGATGCAGACCACCGTAACCAACTGTGCCTCCTTCTCCTGAGATAACTGTCCAGATCCAACGCTGTAAGGACCAGGCTGATTCCCTGCAGGATGAGGCTCTCTCCTGTATGATGGGGACCCTGCACCTGATTCAGTGCACTTTCCATCATGTTCACTCAAGTTTGTTCATAGACAAAGGACTGAGCTCATCCCCACATGGCATTCTTGTAACAATTCTGATTTTCAACAGGCATGGGTGAAGTTCATCAAGAGTGACAGGAAATTAATCAGACATCTGCATTCCTGGAAATCTGATGAATATTTTCCTGGATTAGGGCTGATCCCGTTTTCTCAAAACCAGAAATGGAAGTCATTCTGCATCAGAGAAGGGTCCTCCCACTTTTCCATCGAAAGGAGCCCCCTCCCCTCACTGTTCCCAAGACCTCACAACTTCTCTTTTTCCTTCCCATCCCCATCCTCAGTCCCTGCTTTCTCCATGTCATGGGGATCCTGATACTCCTTCCCTGCCTCAGCTGCCACTACTTATCAAGGACCCCTAGTGTGACAAGGACACTGTCCACAGTCCCCACCCAGTCTCTGTCTTCATGCTACCCTCCTGCTCCTCACCATCAGTGCAGTCCCAGGACATCATCACAGCACATCCAATTCTGGGGATCCCTGTCAGCCCCTCCAATGCCCACCGACCTCACCCCTTCTCGCATTTCAGTAACTTCTTATTTTAACTGATGTTAATACTTGTGAATCTCACATTCCAGTAACTTCTTATTTTAACTGATGTTAATACTTGTGAATCTTCCTTCTCTCCCATGACCTTTTCAGGAACATGAGGACACAGACTGTCCCTAGCATGCTCAAGCTGTGTCTATGTCAGAATGCCTTGCCTGGCACATATTCACACTAAAGGTGTGGGGGGACAGATCTCTGTATGGTCGTCTATCATGATCAGGCACATCTAGACTCTGGGTCTGGTTCTGACCTAACATGGCCTCAGTTCCCATGATAGCCTGTCCTTTGGTATCCAGTTAATCCTTCTCAGTGTAAGTAAATCAGACAATGTTTTGTGGACTATGGCTGGGTTTGAGGGCAGAAGTTTAAAGTACAAGGGCACTTTCTTTGACAGGCTTCCTTAGAACTCAGCTAAGACCCCACTGGTAGGCAAAATAAACAAAGTAAACAACTGTGTTGGCCAAAGTGTGGGGACTGATCAGGGAGCCCCATCACTGAGGGGCTTTGTGGATCACTTTGCCATGGGATGGGAGCACTGTGTGAGCTCTGAGACTTTTGTCCCACACTAAACAGTAATAATCAGCCTTGTCCTCAGCCTGGAGGCTGGAGATGCTCAGGGAGGCTGTGCTCCTTGATATGGAGACTGAGAATCAGTCTGGGACCCCCAGGGGATGAGCATTGCTACCATAGAAAACAACTGTGGAGGCACTGCCCAAGAGCTGCTAGATCCAGGACACACCTCCAGCCACAATATTGCTGCTGCTGCTTCCAGTGCAGCAGATGGTGACAGTCTGACCCATGGGCTTGGACACTGCAAAGGGCTGAGTGAGCACTGAACAAGCCCAGGACCCTGGAAGTCAGGAGAGAGACATGGGGCAAGAGAGAACAGTTAATAGACAGGGCCCATACATGGTTCCAAAGTCCTCTCTACTCCAGCCCTGATTCTTGGCCCCAGGCACCTGTGACGTGAGCCAGAGCCAGGAGAGGAACCCAAGCCATTAAGAAATCCCCACACAGCAGCATCTACTGAATGCCCCTTAGCTGTTACCAGACTCCCTGAGTCTTTATTATTGTCTCTGGTCACTCAAAGGGAGGGACAGACCCTTTACTCAAATCAGCCTTCTCCCACTGGCTGGCCAGGCCCATCCTGAACCCTGAACCTGAACCCAACCTGCACAGCTCATCTTGGGAAGATATGGAGCTGGCTTAGTGAGACCTGGCCTATGGCTCCCCAGGGGTCAGTGTACACCCAGTCTTAAGCCCCAGTGAGAATCATAGCCATGTGGTACCCTGCTAGGACCACAGTAAACAGGACTCAGAGACAAGCCATAGGCACCCCCTGATGCCCAAGACCCAGACATGCCCATATAACATCAGGAAACCTGGAGCTAGTGCCTATGCATTTTTATGGGGTCAGTGAATTGCTGGGTTTGGCCTCCATGGGATAAAACAACAAGCTGTAAGGAAGATATGGTGATTAGGCTCGAACTTCTTAGGCATGAGGGCTGAGGAACCTCACCAGAGTGCCACCTGGACCAGCCCTGATGGTCACCAAATTTGAGGCAAAACTAGAATGGGTAGTGGAGGATGGGGGTTATTTGAACTGAATGTGTCCTTGAAATTAACTTCTGCGTCATGACCTATCATTCACAACACTGAAAGAGGTTTTGCAAGTTGCCCGTGATAAAGGTGGTCAAAGAGTATCTAGGAGGAGCTATTCTCAGGACTCTATGAAGCTAGGAGATCTGAATAGTGCAAGGAATGTACTGTTGTCATGCAGTGGTGGCATCCCAGTGACTGTGTCATTCACCAACATGCCCTCATGCCTAAGAAATCTGAACCTATTCACCTTGCCTTCCTTAAAGCTTGTTGTTGGATCCCATAGAGATCAACCACAACAGTTAACTGCTCCCGTAGGACTTGGTCTAGGTACTAGCTCCAGGTGTTCTGACGTTAGTAGCACATGTGACAGTGGAAACTAAACGTGAGCTGGTGTTGGTCACAGGCAAGGACAGGAAAGAGGTGGATCTGGCAGGAGAAATGAAGGACAGATTATTCTCTCACTTTTTTTAAATTTACTTTTTAAATTTTAATTACAGTATTTTTAACATACAATGTTATGTTAGTTTCAGGTATACAAGATAGTGATTCAACAATTGTATACATTACTCAGGGCTCATCATGATAAGTGTACTCTTTAATCCCCATCACATATCTCACCCAAACCCCACTTACCCCACCCCTGGTAATCAATTAGTTCTCTACAGTTAAGAGTCTGTTTCTTGGTTTCTCTCTCTCACTCTTTTCCTTTGCTTATTTGTTTGGTTTCTTAAATTCCACATAAGTGCAATCATATAGTAGTTGTCTTTCTCTGACTGACCTATTTAGCTTACCATTATACTCTCTAGCTCCATCCGTGTTGTTGCAAATGACAAGTGTTCATTTTATTTTGTGGTTGAACAATCAATCAATCAATCAATCTTCTTTGTGCATTCTTCTATCACTGAACCCTAAGGATGCTCCCATTATTTGGCTATTGCACAGAATAATGTAATAAACTTATGGGTGCATGTGCCCCTTTGAATCAGTGTTCTTGTATTTTTTAGGTAAATATCCAATACCATGCTTACTAGATCATAGAACAGTATTATTTTTCCCCAGAGATTTTATTTTTGTTTTTCTCTTTTTTTAAGTTTTATTTAATTGCTAATTAGTTAACAAATGTGTACTGAAGGTTTCAGGTATAGGATGGGTAGTTCTATTTTTAACTTTTTGAGGAATCTCCATAATATTTTCCATAGGCTCTGCACCAGTTTGCATTCCCACCAACAGTGTATGAGGGTTCTTTTATCTCCACATCCTTGCCAACACTTGCTGTTTCTTGTGTTTTTAATTATAGCCACTCTGATACATATGAGGTAATATCCCAATTTAATTTTGATTTGCATTTCCCTGTTCATGAGTGATATTGAGCATCTGTATGTCTTCTCTGGAAAAATGTCTCTTCATGTCTTCTGCCCACCGTTTAATTGGGTTACTTGATTTTGGTGTTGAGTTCATTAAGTTCTTTAAATACTTTTGATACTAACCCTTTAACAAATATGTCATTTGCAAATACTTTCTTATATTTCATAGGTTTTCTTTCAATTCTGCTGATGGTTTCCTTCACTGTGAAGAAGCTTTGTATTTGGATGCAGTTCCAATAGTTTTTTCTTTCCTTTATTCCCTTTACCTCAGGAGACATCTTGAGAATAATGATGCTATGTTGGAAGTCAGAGAGATTATGGCCTATGCTCCCTGCTAGAATTTTTATATTTTCAGGCCTCACATTTAGGTCTGTAACCCATTTTGAGCTTATTTTTGTAGAAGGTGGAAGAATGTGGTACAGTGTCATTCTTCTGCCTGTACCAGTCCAATTTTCCAAACGCCATTCTTTGAAGACTGTCTTTTCCCATAGGATATTCTCCCCTATTTTGTTGAAGATTAATTGACCATGTAAATATGGGATTATTTCTGGGTTTTCTATTTAGTTCCATTGATTTATGTGTCTTTTGTTAGTGCCAGTAGCATATGGTTGTGATTATTATTTTCCTAATATAACTGCAAGTCTGGAATTTTGATACCAGTTTTGTTCCTCTGTTTTTCTTAAGATTGCTTTCCTATTTGGGGACATTCGTGTATCCATGCAAATTTTTGTATTGTTTGGTTCAGGACTTTGAAAAATGTGGTGGCATTTTATATGAATTTCATTTAATCTGTATATTGCTCTAGGTGGTATAGATATTTTAACACTATTTGTTCTTCCAATCCATGAGCAGGGAATGTCTTTCCATTTCTTTGTGTCATCTTCAATCTCTTTCCTCATTGTTTTATAGTTTTCAGAGCACAGGTCATTCACCTCTTTGATTATGTTTATTCCTAGGTTTGATTATTGTTTTAATTTCTAATTAATTAAGAAATTAAATTTTTTGTTTTGATGCAATTTAAATCCTTTTATCAATTTATATTTCTGCTGTTGAAGTATTAGTGTATGGAAATGGACCAGTTTTCTGTATACTGATTTTGTACCCTGGAACTTACTGAATTCATTTATCACTTCTAGTAATTTTTTGGTGGAGTTTTCAGGTTTTCTATATATAGTACTAAATCATTTCAAAGAGTGATAGTTTTACATCTTCCTTACCAGTTGAGTACCTTTTATTTCTTTAGGTTGTCTAATTGCTGTGGCTAAGACTTCCAGTAGTATGATGAAAAACAGTGGTGAAATTAGACATTCTTGTGTTCTTCCTGACTTTATGGGAAAAGCTCTCAATAGTTCTCCATTTACTATGATTGTTGTGGGTTTTTCATATAAACCCTTTATTATGTTGACCTATATTCCCTCCATCTCTACTTTGTGGAGGGTCTTTATCATGAATGGATGTTGGACTTCATCAAATGTTTTCTATTTTTTCTGCACCTATTGAAATAATCCCATGGCATATAACTGTTGATAATATGTTTTTTATCCTCCCTTTTATTTTTTAATCCTTTAGTTTATTGACATGCTGTATCATGTTGATTAATTTGCTAATATTGAACTGCACCCAGGAATAAATCTCATTTGATCATGTCGAATGGTATTTATAATGTATTCTTGGATGTGGCTTGTGGTATTTTGTTGAGGACTTTTGCACCTATATCTATCAGAGATATTGGCCTGAAGTTCTCTTTTCCTGGGGTGTCTTTATCTGGTTTTGCTATCAGGATAATGCTGACCTCATAGGTTGAATTTGGAAGTTTTCTTTCCTCTTTTAGTTTTTGGAATAATTTGAGGAGAGTAAGTATTAACTCTTCTTTAACCATTTGGTATAATTTGCCTGTGAAGCCGTCTGGTCCTGGCCTTTTGCTTGGTGGGAATTTGTTGATTACTGATTCAATTTCACTGTTTCTAATCTATCACTTCTAAATTGGAGAGAAGCTTGTGGTGTCATCAGGTTATATTCAGCTCTGGAAATATTTGTTAATTTTGATATATAGTTTGAAATCTGAACTAGTAATTTTCTAATTGTGGTAAAATATGCATAAATGCAAAATTCAACACTTCAATTTCTTGAAGTGTACAATTCAGGGACAATATGCACACTCACACTGCTGTGCACCACCACAATTATCAATTTCCACCATTATCCATTTTTACAATTCCACAGAGAAAATGGGTGCCCATTAAGCAATTCTGTGATCCTCCTTTTATCAGGGATGAATAGTAGGGCCTGCCAACTGGATATTACAGAAGAACCCAGGGATTCAGAAGCCGATGACAATTCAGGAAGCATCAGAGAGCAGAGAGCAATTTGCCTGGTGGTTCATGGAAGATGTGGCTCACCCAGATAAGAGCTCTCTTTGATCTGTGCTTTTAACCTCAGAATGACCATGTTGTGTGCTTCCTAACACAGACTAGAATATCACTGTCTCTCTTTTCAGGGTGTCCAACAACCACGTCTTTCTCTCTCACACACAGAGAGAATGGATAAGATTCTCTTATCTAGCAAGAATGGATACTGAGAAACTGAGCTGCTTTTTGGGGTTTCTGACACATGACTCCTTCCTCTTCCTATCTTCAGCCCCTCCAAAATCCCTGCCCCTCTCCTCCACAGACCCCAGAAAGGCCCTGATTTCAGCCCAATTTCTCTCTAGTTGTCAAGGGGTATTGTCAATTGACAATGGTTTCTTCTTGTTAATATGCTGAAGACTGTGTGTCTCCATGTTCAAGGGTGGGATAGTCCAAGAATTTTCATCTCTAATACTGATCATGTTTGGGTGTGTGCCATGATTTTTCTAGGATTAGAAATTAGTTTGTGTTACACCCTCCTTATATTTTAAGTAGTTCAAAATTTCCTTGCATGTTTATTACCACTCTCTCATGATACCGTCTACCTTGCTCTTTGTTTAAGTAACAATGTTTACTACTAATTCTAAACTATATATATAGCATATGCACATATATAGGTAATATATAAACATATAATATTATACATATAATATCAATGTTAATGCATATATACACACACACTTATATTTCTATTTCTGTTTTTCTCTTTCTTTCTTTCTTTCTTTCTTTTTTTTACACAGACACTAATACTGTAAATGGTGATGGCACCACATGACCTCGGACCCTGGAAGTAATGTAAGAAGGTGGTAGAAAGAACGGTATGGTTGACCACTGTGCTGGATACCAAGAGGAAAGGTGGTAAGTAGGTGTCCCTCACATCCTTTCATTTGCTGGAAGGACTTCAGTAACCTGTGATTGAAGAGGGAGAAAAGGAAAAGGACATAGACCGTGGTGAGATGCCTCAAGAAATCAGTGCTGAGGCCTCACTTTTAGCCTTGAGATCCAAATTCCCCAGTTTTCTACTCTTTTCTCCCCTGAGTGTTCCTCAGGGGAGGTGTTCCTGCTCAAGATTCTTCATGCAAATTGGCTAATTCTGTGTGATGGCCCATCTGTCTGTGCCTGACCTCAAAAAGGATGCCATAGTGCTGGAGGGAGAAACATGATAGGAGGGAGTGAGTCATTCCAAGGGCTCCCATGGGTTCAGGTGAGGGATAGTTACACTATTGTGGAGACCCTGTTTGCCTTAATATATGAAAGCTAGTTGAGTGTGCTCCTATGAGTTTCAGCACAAATGCCTGCCCTCTCAGGGTGAGTCCAAACAGGCCACCTATGACTCAGCCCTGGTCACCCTGCTGCTGTCACACCACACAACAGTCCTGGAAAACAGCACAAATTTTGCAGATGGATCTTTGTGACTTCAGTGCCCAGGGAAGGAGAAGGAGTAGGTCTTCTCTTTGGAGTTAGGGACAAGGACACTAATTATCTCCTGGTCATTCAAAACTTCCAGGCTGAATGATAAAGGGTTTATTTTGCAGTATTTATGCTCCTGGATATATTAGTGCTACCCGATATTAGAATTTTCTACCATAGGTGCCAGGCATCACTACCAGTCTGCAATCTAAAGCAAGTTCATGGCCACATATTTCCCAAGGCTCACTGTTGGTTTGGAACTGATAAGAAATCTACATGGGTAATCCTTACAGTATGGCTAATGTTGTTGTTGCTGTATTCCAAGAGTCTCCTGTTGTATCCCATAACCCCCAGTGCACATGCCCTGGCCTTTGATGTTTGCATTTGTCATAAGGAGAAATGCTTTCCATGAAATGTATTCACTCTTCATAAATCCCAGTCTGGGTTTTCTCTATGCTTCATAGTTAGCCTTGGATTTATTATGTCTTGTGTCTCTCTAATGTATCTGTGATTCATTTTATTTTTCTTAGTCCAGATTTATCATTGTTGTCAGCTCAAGAATTCATATGCACCATCCTAGTGAACAAGGGACCTCTATCTTCTCAGAATTCATCTAATCCTACACCAAGGGGCCACCAGGAATTTGTATCTCACCCACATTCAGGCTTATCATGTTTATTTGGTAAATTCCCCATAGATTGTCAGTAAAAAAATGACAGAAATTTCTAGAATAATTTTTCATGTGTTATCAAGATTCTCAATGAAAATAAATGTTTGATTCCTAGGGTCTTTCTCTAAAACACTCAAGAGCATCTCAACATCATTCCAAGCAAATAGAGGAAAATCAAAGGGGAAAGGGAATACGGTCCATGTGATTAAGATTTACTGGCTTCCCCTTCGCTGATTACATATGCAGGAAACTCATTTCCAAATAATGCCACATGGGCTCTGTTGAAACTCTGTCACACGAATGCTAGAATCACAGTTCACCCTCTATCAGTTATTGTCGCCAGTTTAATGTATATTTTCTTAGCTTTACACTAGTGTTCTTAAAAAAATATGATGTGCTATAGACTGCCTAACTGTACATAATAAAAAAAGAAAAAAAGTAACATAATTCATTGTTTATGCAGCACACCCAGTGCTCCGTGCAATACATGCCCTCCATAATACACACCACCTAGCTCCCCCAACCTCCCAACCCCCACCTCTGCAAAGCCCTCAGATTGTTTTTCAGAGTACATAATCTCTCATGGTTCACCTCCCCCTCCAATTTCCCTCAACTCCCTTCTCCTCTCGATCTCCCCATGTCCCCCGTGTTATTTCTTATGCTCCACTTATATAAGTGAAACCAAATGATAATTGACTCTCCCTGCTTGACTTAATTCACTCAGCATAATTTCTTCCAGTCCCATCCATGTTGCTACAAAAGTTGGGTATTCATCCTTTCTGATGGAGGCATAATACTCCATAGTCTATATGGACCACATCTTCCTTATCCATTCATCTGTTGAAGGGCATCTGGGTTCTTTCCATAGCGTGGTGACCATCGCCATTGCTGCTATAAACATTGGGGTACAGATGGGCATTCTTTTGACTACATCTGTATTTTTAGGGTAAATACCCAGTAGTGCAATTGCAAGGTCATAGGGAATTTTTAATTTCTTAAGAAATCTCCACACTCTTCTCCAAAGTGGCTGCACAAACTTGCATTCCCACCAACAGTGTAAGAGGGTTCCCTTTTCTCCACATCCTCTCCAACCCACGTTGTTTCCTGTCTTGCTAATTTTGGCCATTCTAACTGGTGTGAAGTGGTATCTCAATGTGGTTTTAATTTCAATCTCCCTGATGCCTAGTGATGATGATGAACATTTTTTCATGTGTCTGATAGCCATTTGTATGTCTTCGTTGGAGAAGTGTCTTTTCATGTCTTCTGCCCATTTTTTGACATGATTATCTGTTTGGTGAGTATTAAGTTTGAGAAGTTCTTTATAGATCCTGGATATCAACCTTTTGTCTGTACTGTCATTTGCAAATATCTTCTCCCATTCCATGGGTTGCCTCTTTGTTTTGTTGACTTTTTCCTTTGCTGTGCAGAAGCTTTTGATCTTGATGAAGTTCCAAAATTCATTTTTGCTTTTGTTTCCTTTGCCTTTGGAGACATATCTTGAAAGAAGTTGCTGTGGCTTATATCAAAGAGGTTACTGCCTATGTTCTCCTCTAGGATTCTGATGGATTCCTGTCTCACGTTGAGGTCCTTTATCCATTTCAAGTTTATCTTTGTGTATGGTGTAAGAGAATGGTTGAGTTTCATTCTTCTACATATTGCTGTCCAATTTTCCCATCACAATTTATTGAAGAGACTGTCTTTTTTCCACTGTATATTTTATCCTGCTTTGTCAAAGATTATTTGACCATAGAGTTGAGGGTCCATATGTGGGCTCTCTACTCTGTTCCACTGGTCTATGTGTCTGTTTTTATTCCAGTACCATGCTGTCTTGGTGATCACAGCTTTATAGTAAAGCTTGAAATCAGGTAATGAGATGCCACCAGTTTTATTTTTGTTTTTCAACATTACCTTAGCAATTCGGGGTCTCTTCTGATTCCAACTCTCTCTCTTCGCATATGACACGATTCTTTATATGGAAAACCCAAAAGACTCCATCACCAAACTACTAGAACTCATACAGCAATTCAGTAACGTGGCAGGATACAAAGCCAATGTACAGAAATCAGTGGCTTTGTCGAAGATTATTTGACCATAGAGTTGAGGTTCCATATCTGGGGTCTCTACTTTGTTCCACTGGTCTATGTGTCTGTTTTTATGCCAATACCATTCTGTCTTGGTGATCACAGCTTTGTAGTAAAGCTTAAAATCAGGTAACGTGATGCCCCCAGTTTTGTTTTTCTTTTTCAACATTTCCTTAGGAATTCGGGGTCTCTTCTGATTCCATACAAGTCTTAGGATTACGCTGAAAAGAAATTAATAAAAAAAGAGTATTGCATTGTCTTACACACGTTTCAAATATGAAAATAATGCAATTATTTGTTTATGTTTCTCTTCTAACCTACTCATCCCTTCGTAGTACTTATACAGCATCTGGCACATAGAAAATTCTCAATATGTACCAGTTTAATTAGTTGTTAATTGATTCAGTTTTTACATTTATTGTAAAAATTAGTTACTATATTTTCTCTAGGTATACAGAGACATAAAGAGACAACATGGTTCAAGTTGTATGAGGCATATTTATGTTCCCATGTTGAACATAAGTTCTGTGTTATGCTGGATATAAGAGGTAAAAATAGAATCCTATTTAGATCTCCCAGATAGAACACATGTGCTTCTTACCAAAACATTGTGAAGACTAGGACTGATGATTTTTCTAATTCCCTTTTATTGCTAATCTTATTGTAATATACTTATTAAATCTTATTGTAATATACTTTTTAAACATCTACATTTTACATATACTCTTTTCCCAACACAAGCAAACATGACTCATCTTCAAGAAAGAATAAAATTGCCCGTGAATATTATCTTTCCAATTGCTTTCTAACATTTGTTATAACTTCACTGGGCTCTTTTCTGACTAATAAATATGGCTGTTGTCACACTTGCAAAATAAAAAAAGAAACAAAATGAATATCTTATCAAGAAAAAATAAAAATAAACAAACTAATGCTATTTTTTGTTCTAAAATCCAATTGGAGTTCTTTGTTACCTTTAGTCATGATGTCTCCACAGGGTTCTCTTACTATGAATTTTTCTGAGACTCATTGTTTCTGCTGACTTTGTCCACACTTACTGAATGGGGATTATGACTGGAATCTCTCAGTGTCAAATATTTACATATGATCCTGGAAATATTCTGTATGGTAATGAGTCTTTTCATTCTTCACTTATTTATTTGTTCAACTAGTTAACAATATGGATCATGGACAGCTATTTAGATGCTGAGTTATAACCCATATATTACATTTATTGGGTCCTCAAATCTTTCTGGTTTTACACAATGAGAGCATTTTAAGGTGGCTCACGAGCTCCTTCACACACCCCGTCATTGTGTATGTGTGCACATGCACACACATTCCTGTGTGTGCTGATTGTACACTGATGTGCCTGTGATTCTTTTGACCAATTTTTAACTTCTGACACTACAAGGTCTTCCAACCTGCCTAGTTTCTGATCTGGATATTAAACATCTCCCCAAGGAATACTGCATTTTTTCCCCAGGAAAATGGTATTAGGAAGACATATTGGAAAGCACATCAAATGGCTATCAGGCTTCATTCCTTCCACTTCTGTTCAGCTGACAAAGGGCAAATAAACTAACCCATGAATATGGCCATATTGGTGACTGTTTCCACACGCAATTTTCTGTCTTCATCAGATCACACATGATTCCAAACTGCCATCTCCAGCTCTAACCCATGACAACAAAGTTTGCTCAACCATCCTCCCTTAGTTATATCTGGATTTCCAGTTCCAAATTGAGATCTGGTTATACTACCACCAACCCAGTTTCTTAATTGTTCAATTGGAGCACACACACAGAAAAGCCCCATCAAAATAATCCACCTGTTCTCTAAGGGAAGCAACCTTATCTACTAGAGTAGAGAAGTCATGTGCAGTCTCCTATGTCTTTAGACTTACAGACTCCATTCATTTTGTTTCATTTTGTAACATTTTAAAATTTAAATGCAATTGAGTAACATATAATTTAGAATTGGTTTCAGATGTACAGGTCTGTGATTCATCAGTCTTAATGAATACCCAGTGCCCATTACATCACATCCCTTCTTTCATGTCCATCACAAAATCATCCCATCCATTCACACCCGCACCCCTCCAGCAACCCTCAATTTGTTTCCTATGGTTTAGAGTCTCTCTCTCTTTTTATATACAATTCAAATTTTTTATTTTATTCTTTTTTAAATTTTTTAAAAATTTCTTTTCAGAACAGAATTCATAGTTTTACACCACACCCAGTGCTCCATGCAATGTGTGCCCTCCATAATACCCACCACCAGGCTCACCCAACCTCCCAGCCCCCGCCCCTTCAAAACCCTCAGGTTATTTTTCAGAGTCCATAGTCTCTCATGGTTCACAGAATTCATAGTTTTTGCATCACACCCAGTTCACCATGCAATGCATGCCCTCCATAATACACACCAGCTGGCTCTCTCAACCATCCACACCCCAGCCCTTCAAAACCCTCGGGTTGTTTTTCAGAGTCCATAGTCTCGCATGGTTCATTTCCCCCTCCAATTTCCCTCAACTCTCTTCTCCTCTCCATCTCCCCATGTCCTCCGTGTTATTTGTTATGCTCCGCAAATAGGTGAAACCACATGATAATTGACTCTCTCTGCTTCACTTATTTCACTCAGCATAATCTCTTCCAGTCCCCTCATGCTGATACAAAAGTTGGGTATTCATCCTTTCTGATGGAGGCATAATTCTCCATAGTGTATATGGACCACATCTTCCTTATCCATTCGTCCATTGAAGAGCATCTTGGTTCTTTCCACAGTTTGGCGACCATGGCCATTGCTGCTATAAACATCGGTATACAGATGGCCCTTCTTTTCACCACATCTGTATCTTTGGGGTAAATACTCAGTAGTGCAATTGCAAGGTCATAGGGAAGCTCTATTTTTAATTTCTTAAAGAATCTTCACACTGTTCTCCAAAGTGGCTACACTGTGCTCGCTTTGGCAGCACATATAGAAAGTGACTGCAGCAACGTGCATTCCCACCAACAGTGTAAGAGTGTTCCCCTTTCTCCACATCCTCTCCAAACCACGTTGTATCCTGTCTTGCTAATTTTGGCCATTCTAACTGGTGTGAGGTGGTATCTCAATGTGGTTTTAATTTGAATCTCACTGATGGCTAGTGATGATGAACATTTTTTCATGTGTCTGATAGCCATTTGTATGTCTTCGTTGGAGAAGTGTCTGTTCATATCTTCTGACCATTTTTTGATATGATTATCTGTTTGGTGAATATTGAGTTTGGGAAGTTATTTATAGATCCTGGATAACAACCTTTTGCCTGTACTGTCATTTGCATATATCTTCTCCCATTCCGTGGGTTCCCTCTTTGTTTTGTTGACTGTTTCTTTTGCTGTGCAGAAGCTTTTGATCTTGATGAAGTCCCAAAATTCATTTTTGCTTTTGTTTCCTTTGCCTTTGGAGACATATCTTGAAAGAAGTTACTGTGGCTTATATCGAAGAGGTTTCTGCCTATGTTCTCCTCTAGGATTCTGATGGATTCCTGTCTCAGGTTGAGGTCCTTTGTCCATTTCGAGTTTATCTTTGTGTACGGTGTAAGAGAATGGTTGAGTTTCATTCTTCTACATATTGCTGTCCAATTTTCCCAGAACAATTTATTGAAGAGACTGTCTTTTTCCCACTGTATATTTTTTCCTGCTTTGTCGAAGATTATTTGACCATAGAGTTGAGGGTCCATATGTGGACTCTCTACTCTGTTCCACTGGTCTATGTGTCTGTTTTTATGCCAGTACCATACTGTCTTGGTGGTCAAAGCTTTGTAGTAAAGCTTGAAATAAGGTATAGAGATGCTACCAGTTTTATTTTTGTTTTTCAACATTACTTTAGCTATTCGGGGTCTCTTCTGATTCCCACTCTCTCTCTTCGCAGATGACATGATTCTTTATATGGAAAACCCAAAAGACTCCATCCCCAAACTACTAGAACTCATATAGCAATTCAGTAACGTGGCAGGATACAAAGTCAATGCACAGAAATCAGTGGCTTTCTTATACTCTAACAATGAAAATACAGAAAGGGAAATTAGAGAATCAATACCATTTACTATAGCACCAAGAACCATAAGATACCTGGGAATAAACCTATCCAAAGACGTAAAGAATCTCTCCTCGAGGAACTATAGAACACTTATGAAAGAAATTGAAGAAGACACAAAAAGATGGAGGTCCAGAGGCAGAGACAAGATGGCAGGGAAGTAGGAGGAGGCTCCTTTTCAACCTGTCCCCTAAAGTGAGCTGATTACCTACCACAGAACTCTGATCACCCTTGAAATCAGCCTGAGATCAGAATTATAAACTTCTTGATCTCTACAGGGGCAGAAGATGCCAGTGGGCAGGTAAAGCAGAGTGGGAAATTCGGACTGGTATTCTAAGATAAACAAAAGGTGGAGGGAGCCAACAGAGGTGACCCATTGGAAAGTAATACTCCAATAGGAGAATCTCCTGCATCTGGGGACCAGCATTAACTTGGAGTCCGGTTGAAAGCACTCAAAATGATAAAGGATTGCTGGGGAAAATTGAGGGAATTGGGCATTTAGGGACAGGAGCAAAGTCCCCGGACTTGGGACAGCTCACCTGGCGCTGAGCCAGAGTGTGTGGCGGAGAACCAGGTCTTGGTCCCCAAGCCACCAGTGCACCAAGGAATGCCTGGGGTCCAGTGAAGGGCTGGGAGTGTCGCTAGCTGGCAGAAACATAGCCTTTTTGTACTCTTCCATGCAAGTGCCATGCCACGCTATCAGAGCCTGAGATGGGCCTGCCCCACACTCTCCCCTGAGAGAGGTGCTTGCAGGCACCAGCAGGGCGCTCTAGGCACTCTCAGACCCAGAATGACCAGGCACTCCCAGGCTGGGACAGCGGGAAAATCTCAGTGCGCGATCCCTGCTTGGAACCTCTCTGGCTGTCTGCCTCTCTGTCTCTGGCTGCGCAGACAGCCACTGTTGTCCTCATTTTGGGTACAAAGCAGGAGTTCCTGTGTCACCAGAGACCACGAATCAGAACTTGCTCTGCCAGCGGCCAAGGGGGAACTTATGTGCTCTGCAGCACCCAGAGGGAAGCAGACTGAGGCTTCGCTCTGAGAGGGAGGTCTCGGGGCAGTTTGCTTTCCTCTAAACCTCCAAAAACCATCAAGAGCTGCCAAGGGGAAAGAAAACAAAGGAACAAATATAAAAACTTCCAGAACAAAACCCTGAAAAACCAGTTTCCTCAGAGCCCACCACCTTGAGGAGGCCAGAGGACTGAACTCAGGGAACACTGTCTGAAAACCCAAGTGGCAGGCCCCTGCCCCAGAAAACCAACCAGGAAAAAAAAAGAGAGAGAGAGAAAAAAAAAATACAACAAAAGAACAATGAACACTACTTCATAGATACAACTTTTATTTTTAACTCATTCCCCCTATCCTGGTTCATTCTTTTATAAAATATAGACAATTTTTATAACCTATATACCATCACAGTAAGATGTCCAGTACATCAAATTTCATAATAATCTTTTAACCTGAACTTTTTGTTACATATACCCGTGTTTTTCTTATGCTTTTCTTTTTTGTACTTTCTTTTAAATTTTAGCTTAGTTTAGTTTATTCCTTTTTTATTTTTATTTTTTAATACTCATATAGAGTTAAACTTAAAGGTAATCCCCTTTCCCCAATCAGTGCTACCCCTATAGGTAAACCAATTTTTAATCCCCCTTTATCTTAGAAAAGTTGAGTCCTTTAACAAAGATATCAAGATACATCCAGGAAGAATCAAAATAACATTCCTCGCCCACACTGAGAATTTATATCCACTCTCTCATCTTTTTCTCCCGTGAATGTTTCTGTGAATTTGTGTTTGTTTGTCCTGATAGTATATAAATCTTATACTTGGGGTCCTTTTTCACAGGTTCTTTTCTTTTTTTTTCTTTCTTTCTTTTCTTTTTTTTTTTTTTTTTTTTTTTTTTTTTTTTTTTTTTTTTTTTTTTTTTTTTTTTTTTTTTTTTGCTTTATATATATATATTTTTTTTCATTCTCTTCTCATAAACTTTCATCAGTTTTTTGTTTGTTTTTGTTTGTATACTTCATAAATCTTACATTGGGGCCCATTTGGGCTGAGTCTTCTCTTTTATCTAGCCTTTTTTTTCCTATCTCTCTTTCTCTATCACTCTTTTTTTCTTTTTTCTTTCATTTGGGTGGGGACTCTGGATTGCTCAGAAGCATTCCAGGCTGCACTTTGACTGCACCACATTTCATACATCCAGCTACATGAGTTCAGCCATCTCTCACCAAAATGACTAGGAGGAGGAATGCCCAACAGAAGAAAAATTCAAAGGATGGGCCTTCTGCAACAGAGCTAATGGCTACCGACATAGACAATACGTTGGAAAGGGAAATCAGGCTAACAATTATCCAGGCAATAGGTAGGTTGGAAAAAGCCATGAATGACCAAATGGAATTGATTAGGGCAGAACTGAAAGCCACTGGATATGATGTCCATAATGCTCTCTATGAGTTCCAATCAAATCTCAATTATCTAAAAGCTAGGGTAACTAAGACAGAAGATAGAATTAGTGACCTGGAGGACAAACAGATAGAGAGAAAGGATCATGAGGAAGCCTGGGACAAACACCTTAGGAGCCACAAAAACAGAATCAGGGAAATAAATGATGCCATGAAATATTCCAATGTCAGAATTATTGGAATTCCTGAAGGGGAGGAGAAAGAAAGAAGTCTAGAAGATATAGTGAAAGTGGGAAAATTTTCCCAGTATCTCGAATGGAACCTGCATTCATGTACTAGAAGCAGAACGGTTTCCCTCCAAGATTATAAATTCTCAAAAGCCCCCGAGACACCTAATAGCAAGAATGAAGGATTATAATTGTAGGCAAGACCTCTTGAAGGCAGCTAGGACAAAGAAGCTCATTACATACAGAGGAAAGCCCATCAGAAAAATGTCAGACCTGTCCACACAAACTGACAAGCGAGAAAGGGCTGGCAAGATTGATTCAGGGCACTAAATTAGGAGAACATGCAACGAAGAATACTTTATCCAGCAAGACTAACATTAAAAATGGATGGAGAGGTAAAGAGTTTCCAAGACCAGGAAGGCTTAAAAGAATATGCGACCTCCAAGATGACACTGCATGAAATATTAAAGAGGGTTCTATAAAAAAGGAAAAATCCTAAGAATATTATTGAACAGAAATGTAGAGATGATCTACAGAAAGAAAGACCTCAAAGGTAACACGATGTCAACAAAAAAGTATTTATCAATAATCACTCTCTATGTGAATGGCCTAAATGTGCCCATAAAATGACACAGGGTTGCAGATTGGATAAAACAACAGGACCCATCCATATGTTGTCTACAAGAGACCCATTTTGAACATAAGGATACACCCAGACTGAAAGTGAAGGGATAGAGAGGCATTTTTCATGCCAATGTGCCTCAAAAGAAGGCCAGATTAGCAATTCTCATATCAGATAAATTAGATTTTAAAATAAAGACTGTAGTTAGAGATATAGAAGGACACTACATCATTTTTAAAGGGACTATCCACCAAGATGATCTAACAATTGTAAATATCTATGCCCCCAATATGGGAGCAGCCAATTACATGAGAAAACTATTAATCAAGATAAAGAGTCATATCCATATGAATATATTTATAGTAGGAGATCTCAACATGCCTCTCTAAGTAATAAACAGATCATCCAAGCAGAAAATCAATAAAGAAACAAAAGCATTGAATGACACATTGGACCAGATGGATCTCATAGATATATACAGAACATTCCACCCTAAAACAACAGAATACTCATTCTTCTCAAGTGCACATGGAACCTTCTCCAGGATAGAACATATACTGTGTCACAAATCAGGACTCAACCGATACCAAAAGACTGAGATTATTCCCTGCATATTCTCAGATCACAATGCTTTCACTGGAGCTCAATCACAAGCAAAAGTTTGGAAGGAATTCAAACACCTGGAAACTAAAGACCACCTTGCTTAAGAATGCTTGGATCAACCAGGAGATCAAAGAAGAACTTAAAAAATTCATGGAAACCAATGAGAATGAAGACACGTCAGTCCAAAACCTATGAGATACAGCAAAGACTGTCCTAAAGGGGAAAAACATAGCCATCCAAGCCTCCCTCAAAAAAAATTGAAAAATCCAGAATACAACAGCTGTCTCTACACCTTAAAGATTTGGAGAAACAACAACAAATCAAACCAATTCCACAGGTAAGAAGGGAAATAATCAAGATTAGAGCAGAGATGAATGAGGTAGAAACTGGAGATACAGTAGAACATATCATGAAACTAGAAGCTGGTTTTTGTAAAGAATCAATGAGATCTATAAACCGTTGGCCACACTAATCCAAAAGTAAAGAGAGAAGAAATTTAATTAATAAAATTATGAATGAAAAGGGAGAGATCACAACTAACACCAAGGAAGTAGAAACAATCATCAGAAGTTATTATCAACAGTTCTATGCCAATAAGATAAGCAACCTAGATGAAATGGATGCATTCCTGGAAAACTATAAACTCCCAAAATTGAACCAGGAAGAAATTGACAACCTGAATAGACCAACATCTAGTAATGAGATTGAAGCAGTGATCAAAAACCGCCCAAAAAACAAGAGCCCAGGACCTGACGGATTCCCTTGGAATTCTACCAAACTTTTAAAGAAGAAATAATACCTATACTCCAGAAGCTGTTTCAAAAAATGGAAGCAGAAGAAAAACTGCCCGACTCTTTTCATGAAGCCAGCATTACCCTGATCCCCAAATCAGGCAAAGGCCACACCAAAAAGGAGAATTTCAGACCAATATCACTGATGAATATGGATGTGAAGATTCTCAACAAGATCAAAGCAAAGAGGATCCAAAAGAACATTGAAAATATTATCCACCATGACCACGTGGGATTCATATATGTGTTCCAAGGATTATTCAGCATTCTCAAATCAATCAATGTGATAGAACAAATCAATAAGAGAAGAGAGAAGAACCACATGGTCCGCTTAATTGATGCAGAAAAAGCACTTGACAAAATCCAGCATCCGTCCCTGATTAAAACACTTCAAAGTATAGGGATAGAGGGAAAATTCCTGAACTTCATAAAATCAACTATGAAAGACCCACAGCAAACATCATCCTCAATGGGAAGAAGCTCACAGCCTTCCCCTTGAGATCAGGAACACAACAAGGATGCCCACTCACACTACTCTTGTTCAACATAGTATTAGAAGTCCTAGCAACAGCAATCAGACAACAAAGAGAAATAAAAGGTATCCATATTGGCAAGGAAGAAGTCAAACTCCCTCTCTTCACAGATGACATGATACTTTATATGGAAAACCCAAAAGACTCCACCCCCAAACTACTAGAACACATACAACAATTCAGTAATGTGGCAGGATACAAAGTCAATGTACAGAAATCAGTGGCTTTCTTATACACTAACAATGAAATACAGAAAGGGAAATTAGAGAATCAATTCAATTTACTATAGTAGCAAGAACCATAAGATACCTGGGAATAAACCTAACCAAAGAGGTGAAGGATCTATACTCAAGGAACTACAGAACACTCATGAAAGAAATTGAAGAAGACATAAAAAGATGGAAGACCATTCCATGTTCTTGGATAGGAAGAAAAAACATTGTTAAAATGTCTATACTGCCTAGAGCAATCTATAATTTTAATGCCATTCCGATCAAAATTCCACCGCTATTTTTCAAAGAGCTGGAGCAAATAATCCTAAAATTTGTAAGGAATCGGAAGAGACCCGAATGGCTAAGAAAAAATGTGTATAGTTTAGAGTCTCTTATGCTTTGTCTCCTTCTCAAGTTTTGTCTTGTTTTATTTTTTTTCTTTTCCTATGATTCTCTGTTTTGTTTCTTAAATTCACCATATCAGAGAGATCATATGATAATTGTCTTTCTCTGATTGACTTACTTCACTGAACATAATACCCTCTAGTTCCATCCACGCCATCGCAAATGGCAAAATTTTAGTTTTTGATGGTATGCATGTATGTATATTTATATATGTATGTATAAACATATATAAAATTTATATATATATTTATTTTTATATATTATATATATATAAATTGCCATAATTATATATATAATTATATATATATAACTTTATATATATATATATATATATATAATATATAATTATTCCAAAGAGCTTCAGCTCTTTGAAAAATACCGGTGGAATATAATATATAATATATAATTATATATTGTAATTAATATAAAATTAATATAATATAATATAATATAGCATATATATTATCATATTATATATTATTATAATATATTATTATATAATTATACTATAATTATATAATCATGATAAAATCAATTATAATTAATTATTTAATTATATGATTATAATTAATCAATATAATTACGATTATAATTAAAATATGATTATATTATATTATTATATATGAATATTATATATTATATATAACATATTAATTAATATGATATGATATAAGTATATATTATAATTAACAATATAAATTATATATTAAAATTAAGAACGCCCTTAAATTATATATAAATTAATATATATTATATATTATTATATATATTATATTATATATAATTATTTTCTTCCATTAATTTTTCAGATTTTATTTTATTTTTATTTTTTTCTTCAGTTTTTTTTTTTTATTTCATTTCTTTTCAGTGTAACAGAATTCATAGTTTTACACCACACCCAGTGCTCCATGCAATGCGTGCCATCCCTAATACCCACCACCTGGCTCCCCCAACCTCCCACCCCCCGCCCCTTCAAAACCCTGAGGTTGTTTTTCAGAGTCCGTATTCTCTCATGGTTCATCTCCCCCCAAATTTCCCTCAACTCCCTTCTCCTCTCCATCTCCCCATGTCCTCCATGTTATTTGTTATGCTCCACAAATAAGTGAAACCATATGATAATTGACTCTCTCTGATTAACTTATTTCACTCAGCATAATCTCTTCCAGTCCCGTCCATGTTGCTACAAAAGTTGGGTACCCATCCTTTCGGAGGGATGCATAATACTTCATAGTGGATATGGACCACATCTTCCTTATCCATTTGTCCATTGAAGGGCATCTTGGTCCTTTCCACAGTTTGGAGACCACTGCCGTTGCTGCTATAAACACTGGGGTACAGATGGCCTTTCTTTTCACTATATCTGTATCATTGGGGTAAATACCCAGTAGTGCAATTGCAAGGTCATAAGGCAGCTCTATTTTTAACTTCTTGTGGAATCTCCACACTGTTCTCCAGAGTGGCTGCACCAACTTGCATTCCCACCAACAGTGTAAGAGGGTTCCCCTTTCTCCACATCCTCTCCAACACACGTTGTTTCCTTTCTTGCTAATTTTCACCATTCTAACTGGTGTGAGATGGTATCTCAATGCGGTTTTAATTTGAAACTCCCTGATGGCTAGTGATGATTAACATTTTTCGTGTGTCAGATAGCCATTCGTGTGTCTTCATTGGAGAAGTTTCTGTTCATATCTTCTGCCCATTTTTTGACATGATTATCTGTTTTCTGTGTGTTGACTTTGAGAAGTTCTTTATAGATCCTGTATATCAACCTTTTGTCTGTACTGTCATTTGCAAATATCTTCTCCCATTCCCTGGGTTCCTCTTTGTTTTGTTGACTGTCTCCTTTGCTGTGCAGAAGCTTTTGATGTTGATGAAGTCCCAAAAGTTCATTTTTGCTTTTGTTTCCTTTGTCTTTGGAGACATATCTTGAAAGAAGTTGCTGTGGCTGATATCCAAGAGGTTACTGCCTATGTTCTCCTCTAGGATTCTGATGGATTCCTGTCTCACATTGAGGTCCTTTATCCATGTTGAGTTTATCTTTGTGTACGGTATAAGAGAATGGTCGAGTTTCATTCTTCTACATATAGCTGTCCATTTTTCCCAGCACCATTTATTGAAGAGACTTTCTTTTCTTCCACTGTATATTTTTTTCCTGCTTTACCGAAGATTATTTGACCATAGAGTTCAGGATCCATATCTGGGCTCTCTACTCTGTTCCATTGGTCTATGTGTCTGTTTTGATGCCAGTAACTTGCTGTGTTGGTGATCACAGCTTTGTAGTAAAGCTTGAAATCAGGTAATGAGATGCCACCAGTTTTATTTTTGTTTTTCAACATTTCCTTAGCGATTCGGGGTCTCTTCTGATTCCATACAAATTTTAGGATTGTTTCCTCTTGCTCTTTGAAAAATACCAGTGGAATTTTGATGGGAATGGCATTAAAAGTATAGATTGCTCTAGATAGTATAGACATTTTAACAATGTTTATTATTCTGATCCAAGAACATGGAATGGTCTTCCATCATTTTATGTCTTCTTCAATTTCTTTCATGAGTGTTCTGTTGTTCCTCGAGTACAGATCCTTTACCGCTTTGGTTAGGCCTCTACATATATATGTACATATTTTTTTCTTCTCTTGTCATATACTTTTATCAGTCATTTTTGTTTGTCTGTATTTGTTTGCATACTTCACAAACCTTACCTTGGGGCCCATTTGGTCTGAGCCTTCTCTTTTATCCTTATTTATTTTTCCTGTCTCTCTCTTTCTCTCTCTCTCTCTTTTACTGCTTTCTCTCTTTCTTTTTTTTATTTTATTTGGGTGGGGACTCTTGATTGCTCAGAAGCAAGCAAAGCAGGAAAAATAAAAAAACAAAGAGGCAACCCACGAAATGGGAGAAGATATTTGCAAATGGCAGTACAGACAAAAGATTGATATCCAAGATCTATAAGAACTTCTCAAACTCAACACATGCAAAACAGATAATCATATCAAAAAATGGGCAGAAGATATGAACAGACACTTCTCAAATGAAGACATACAAATGGCTATCAGACACATGAAAAAATGTTCATCATCACTAGCCATCAGGGAATTTCAAATTAAAACCATATTGAAATACCACTTCACACCAGTTAGAATGGCCAAAATTAGCAAGACAGGAAACAACGTGTGTTGGAAAGTATGTGGAGAAAGGGGAACCCTCTTGCACTGTTGGTGGGAATGCAAGTTGGTGCAGCCACTTTGGAGAACAGTGTGGTGATTCCTCAAGAAGTTAAAAATAGAGCTTCCCTATGACCCTGCAATTGCACTTCTGGGTATTTACCCCAATGATACAGATGTGGTGAAGAGAACAGCCATCTGTACCCCAATGTTTATAGCAGCAATGGCCACTGTCGCCAAACTGTGGAGAGAACCATGATGCCCTTCAATGGACGAATGGATAAGGAAGATGTGGTCCATATACACTATGGAGTATTATGCCTCCTTCAGAAAGGATGAGTACCCAACGTTCGTAGCTACATGGACGGGATTAGAAGAGATTATGCTGAGTGAAATAAGTCAAGCAGAGAGAGTCAATTATCATATGGTTTCACTTATTTGTGGAGCATAACAAATAACATGGAGGCCATGGGGAGATGGAGAAGAGAAGGGAGTTGAGGGAAATTGGGGGGGAGATGTACCATGAGAGACTATGGACTCTGAAAAACAACCTGAGGTTTTTGAAGGGGCGGGGAGGTGGGAAGTTGGGGGAGCCAGGTGGTGGGTATTAGGGATGGCACACATTGCATGGAGCACTGGGTGTGTTGTAAAACTATGGATTCTGTTAAGCTGAAAAGAAATGAAATTAAAAAATAATAAAAATAAATACATTTTAAAAAGTAAAGAAAAGGATGATCTAAACTAAACTAAAGTGAAATTTTTTAAAAAATTAAAAAATAGAAAAGGAAAATAAAAACATGGGTATATATATCAAAAAGTTCAGGTTAAAATGTTATTATGGAATTTGATGTACTGGACATTTCACTGTGATTGTAAGTAGGCTAAATAAATCTATATATATATATAAAGTAAAAAAGATTTAAAAAATTTAAAAAATTAACCAGAATAGTGGGAACGAATTAAAAATTAAACATTGTATCTATGAAATAGTACTAATTGTTGTCTTCTCTGCTGGTTGGCTTTCTGGGGGAGGGGCCTGCCTCGTGGGTTTTCAGGCAGTGTTTCCTGAGTTAAGTCCTTCTGTCCCCCTCAAGGGGGTGGGCTCTGAGGAAACTGGGCCTTCAGGCTTTTGTTCTCTGGAGGTTTTTATGTCTGTTCATTTGTTTTCTCTCCCCTTGGCAGTTCCCAAGGGTTCTTGGAAGTTTAGAGGAAAGCAAACTGATCCCAGACCTCCCTCAGAGAGAAGCCTCAGTCTGCTCCCCTCTGGGTGCTGCAGAGCTCATAAGTTCCCACTTGGCCTCTGGCAGAGCAAGTTCCAAGTTGTCATCCCTGGGGACACAGGAACTCCTGCTTTGTACCCAAAACCACAACAGAAGCAGCTGTCTGGGCAGTTCCGGACCTCCAGAGAGGTTCCAAGCAGGGATCATGCACTGAGATTATCCAGCTGGCCCGGGCTGGGGTGCCTGGTCTTTCCAGGTCTGAGAGCACAGAGAGTGCTGGGCTGGTGCCTGTGGATACCTCTCTCAGGGGAGAGTGTTGAGCCCGAGCATCTCAGGCTCTGATAGTGCGGCGTGGCACTTGCACAGAAGAGTGCAAAAAGGCTATGTTTCTGCCAGCTTGCCATACTCCCAGCCCTTCCCTGGACCCCAGGCATTCTCAGGCACACTGGCGGCTAGGGGACCAAGACCTGATTTCTCCGCAGCACTCTCTCTGGCTCAGCGCCAGTTAGCTGTCCCAAGTCCGGGGACTTTGCCTCTGTCTCTAACCGCCCTGATTCCCTCAATTTCCCCCAGGGATCCTTTGCTCTTTTTGAGTGCTTTCAACCGGAATCCTAGATAATGCTGATCCCCAGATGCAGGGCACCCCGTATTGGGGTACTTTCCAATGGGTCGCCTCTGCTGGCTCCCTCCCCTTTTTGTTTATCTTCCTATACCAGTCCAAGATTCCCACTCTGCTTTACCTGCCCACTGGCGTCTTCTGCCCACGTAGAGATCCAGATGTGTATAACTCTGATCTCAGGCTGATTTCATGGGTGACCAGAGTTCCCTGGTAGGTAATCAGCTCACTTTAGGGGACAGGTTGAAAAGGAGCCTCCTCCTAGTTCCCCGCCATCTTGTCTCCCCCCTACAACAGTATTTACCACAGATCTATGCCCTTGGATTAGCAGACCACTGGGCCCACACACACTTCTGTTAGATTAAAGA